>MU782922.1:20177-33501 GCA_026770625.1 Nicotiana glauca | reverse complement strand
ATATATATATATATATATATATATATATATATATATATATATATATATATATATATATATATATATATATATATGCATATGCCATTTTAAAAGTATTTATGTATATTTAAAAGGGAAGGAAAAAAATTGGGTATCAACATCGAGTGCTGGTATATGCTAGTTTTGAAAATATATGCATATGCCATTTTGAAAATATTTTAACCACATTTTGGCGTAAATATAGAATTTAAATAACTAAATCACCACAACAATAATTTTAGGGATAATTATTTGGGATTTTATGAGTAAAAGGGAAGGAAATAAATCAATTTAAAATATTTAAAATTATAGAAAAATTATAAAAATCTTGTGCATGCTTGCATATATATATATATATGCATATGCCATTTTTAAAGTATTTATGCATATTTAAAATATATAGAGAAAAATTGGGTATCAACACCGAGTGCTGGGTATATGCTAGTTTGAATTATGTCGGATATAGCCTGAATTTAGTTATGATCTCAGGCTAGTAGGTGTCAGTTCGAACAAGGTCGAACATAACCTGGATTAAATTTTGGTTGAGGGCCGGCAGGTGTTAATTTGAACAAGGTCGAACATAACCTGAATTTAATTTTGGCCGAGGGCCAGTAGGTGTTAGTTCGAACAAGGACGAACATAACCTAGATTTAATTTTGGACGAGGGCCTGTAGGTGTTAGTTCGAACATAACCTAAATTTTAGAAAGATGCGCTGATATCCATAAATTTTACTATCTTGGCATTTGGTTATTTTGTACATACTTGGAAAATTTAGAAGTTTTTTGGGTGTTGGCTAGTGTTCCAGTCCCAGTCCTAGTCTATCGAATCCCTTCATTGGTTGACCTAGAGAGTGTTTGAGAGGTCGAGAAATGAATTAGCCGTCATGGCCCCGTCTTTGTGTACTTTGGCTTAAAGTGATACCTTCATCACCTCGTTAAAAACCTCCCCGAGAAAACCCAATTAGGACAAAACTCAAGTGAGGGAAAAAAGAGTACGACTTGGTGGATGTTTTTTTATCTCTTAAAAGTTGAAGTACTTGAGGTGGGTAATATTCCAATTTTTTGGTATTAGCTTTCCTTCCATTGTTTCTAGATGGAAAGACCCTTTGTTTGCTTTTGCCATGATTTAGTACGGACCGTCCCAATTTGTTCCTAACTTGCCTTCCCGCAGGTCTTTGCTCGCTTGTGTTTTAGCTTTAAGCATATAGTCCCCGACTTTGAGCGGCCTGATCCTTGCTTTCTTGTTATAATAGTGTTATGCTTGTTGTTTTTGGGCGATCATTGACATGTCTCTTCATCGAGCTCCTGCCTTCTGCTTCCGTCGTTGCTTGTATTGCTCTCGTGGAGTATCTTAGGCTGGGTTCTCCGACCTCAACTTGTATTAATGCATTGGTCGCATAGACCAAAGAGTAGGGTGTCTCTCCTTTGCTCATTTTTGTAGTTGTTCGATAAGCCCACAGTACTTCTGGTAATATTTTCGGCTACAGTCCTTGGTGTCTTCAAGTGTTTTCTTCATAATGGCTAGTATCGAATTGTTGGAGGACTCTGCTTTCTCATTGCCAACGGAGTGGTAAGGCATCAAGAGTATCCTTTTGATATTCTATTTCTCAAAGAACTCAGCGATTTTCTTTCCCATAAATTGGGGTCCGTTATCATAGCTGATCTCTTTGGGGAGGCCGAACTGACATATGATATTTTTCCATATAAATGCGATCACTTCCTGTTCCCACATTTGGGATAATTCTCCTGCTTCCACCCATTTAGAGAAATAGTCAGTTAAAACCAAAAGGAATCATATGTTACCTCGCCCTGTCTGGAGGAGGCCCACGATGTCCATTCCCCATTTGATGAACGTCCAAGGTGAGGTGACCGACTGGAGGAATTCACCCGCTTGGTGAATCATCGAAGCATACATTTGGCATTTTTTGCATCTCTTCACGAAGTCTGCAGCCTCCTTTTTCATGATGGGCCAGTAATACCCTGCCCATATGAGGCATCTGACCGGTGCCTGGTTGCCGAAGTGGGCCCCGAAATGGTCTTCATGGACTTCTTCAAAGACACGCCGAGTTTGATTTGGGCCTAGGCATTTTATTAAAAGGCCACCATAAGTTTTCTTATACAGGTCGTTGTGGAGGATATTATACATGGTCACTTGCATTCTCAGTTTCTTGGCCTCTTTTTTATCATCTGGGAGTGTGTCGTCCTGTAAGTATGTAATAATACGATTGAGCCAATCCCAAGTTAAGCTTACGGGTCTTACCTCGACTTGGTCTAGTGATGAGTTGAAGAGGTGGACCAAGTTTTTGTTTCCGGTTGTAATAATTTTGGTGGCCGCGGCTAGTTTAGCAAGGTTGTCCGCTTTAACATTTCGTGCTCCAGGAATTTTATTGAGCTGACATTCATTGAACTCGGGTAGCAGCTTGCCGATTTCCATCTAATATTTTTGCAATCTTTGATCCTTGATTTGGAAAGTCCTTACGACTTAGTTGACAATGATTTGGGGAATGACAGCATAGTCTTAGCCATTCCCCCCATACTTGATTGCTAGTTTCAGACCCGCAATTACGGCCTTATACTCGGCCTCATTGTTAGTCATATTTGGGCACCTTACGGACTGGCTAATTACTTTTCCTATTGGGACTTCGAGTATGAGTCCCAGTTCGGACCCTAACGTATTGGATGCACCATCGATGTAGAGATCTTGTGCTTGGGGGGAAGTTTGGACGGATTCCCTTTTGACTGTGAGCTTTATTTTTGCGCTGAAGTCGGCAACAAAGTCAGCGAACACTTGCGACTTTATTATCGGTCACAGCTGGTACATGATACCGTGCTCGCTCAGCTCGATGGTCCTTTAGCTAGCCTTCCCAATAGCTCGGATTTATGTAAAATGCTTATTAGGGGGAAAGTTGTGATGACCAAGATGGGGTGGCATTGGAAATATGGTCTAATATTTTGTGAAGATACGACTAAGTCCAAGTCCAGTTTCTTGAGGTGAGGGTACCTCGTTTCGGTGTCGACTAATATCTTGCTAATGTAATAGATGGGGGATTGCGTACCTTTGTTTTCTCTTACCAGGACCGCGCCAACAACTACTTTGAATACAACTAGGTAAATGGGAGGCGCTCCCCCAACTCCGATTTTGAAAGCGGAGGTGGCGACGAGAGGTATGTCTTTAGTTACTTTAGGGATTGGACGCATTTAGAAATCCATTGGAGGACTTTTGGACTTGACCAGCATGTCGTCTATATAGACTTCCATCATTTTGTCGAGTTGGTCATTAAACATCCTCGTCACCAACCTTCGATAAGTTTCCCCTGTATTTTTTAGCGCGAAGGGCATGGCCCTGTTGCAGTATGTCCCTTGATGGGTGTTGAATGTAGTTTTTTTCCTGATCTTCTTCTTCCATGAGGATTTGGTTATAACCTGAGTAAGTGTCTAAGAAACTCACCAGTTCTGCCCGGCCGTTGCATCGATAAGCTAGTCGATATGGGGTAACGGGAACGATTCCTTGGGGCATGCCTTGTTCAAATATGTGAAATCCATGCACATCTGTCATTTCCTATTCTTCTTTTTTACCATGACCACGTTGGCAACCCACTTAGGATACTTCGACTCCCTAATGGAACCATTTTCTAATGGCTTTTGTACCTCTTCACCTACTCCACCATTGACCGTAGGGTTGAACTTACGCCCGACCTGTCTCACTAGGGGGTGGAAGGGGTCTTTGTTCAGTTTGTGCATGGCGATTTCCTTTGGGATACCTGGTATATCTGCATGGCTGAAAGCAGACAAATCTGTGTTAGCTGTTAAGAATTAATGGAATTTACCTGGTTCCTGAAGTTTGCAGCCGATGTAAGCCTTCTTGTTATGATCATTGAGGTATAATTGAACGGGGTCGTGGTCTTCTATGGTCGATTCTGAAGCTTCGACCACATCAGGGTCTTTGACGTTGTCCCTATTATTTCCATATTCTGACCTCGACCCTGCTAATTGCTACGCTTCTTTTTCCTTATCTCCTTTTTGCTGGGTAGACGTGTTGTCTAGAGCGATACAGTAGCATTCCAGGGATGTGTATTGTTCCCCCCTGAATACTCCCCATGGAGTCAAAAGTTTGATGACATGGTATAAACTAGAGGGAACAACCTTCATGGGATGTATCCATGGTTGCCCACGATGGCATTGTACGCAATATACTGGTCCATGATGTGGAATGTTGTTTCCAGAGTCAAGTTTCCGTCTAAAATGGGAAGTGTGATTTCCCTAGATGTTTGCTCAACTGCATTGTTAAAACCAGTCAGCGTGATATATCACAACACTATCTTGTCTTCGATTCTCATTTGGGCGAGCAATCGAGGATGGATAATGCACGCGCCGCTCCCGTCATCAGTCATAATACATTTAACATCAGTATCTAAAATACGTACAACAATAACGAGGGTATCAATATGAGGAAATGTTAAACCATCAGCGTCCGTCATGGGTGATTGATCGCTTAAGTTCATCGTACCGCTTGTGGGTGATTGATCGCTTGAGTTTATGGGTATTGGTGAACTTCACGTTATTGATGGAAGAGTCATCGATGTCGCCGATGATCATGTTGATGGTTTGAGTCTGTGAGATGATTTTAGTGGCCTTTGTTGTTCGCGTCCTCTGGCGAAGTTGGTTCTTCCACTATCACTTATTAATTCTTTGAGGTAGCCCTATCATAATATGTTTATGACTCTTTGACTCAGGGCAATGCAGTCCTCAGTTTTATGTCCCCATTCCTGGTGGAACTCACAGAGGGCATCCGACTTTCGGGTGTTTGTATCCGATCTCATCTTCAGTAGCCACTTTACTTTCAGTCCAAGTTTTTCCGGAGCATAGACTATCTCTGTAGGTGATACACAAAATTTATGAGCAGTTAGTAGGGGATCTGATGAGTTCTCGTCCTTGATTTGGATCGACCCTCTGCATAGCGGGGAGAGGGCGCAATGGAAGCCCTGACATATGGTTGATGTCGCTCCCTATTAGGTCTTTGATTTGGATGATCTCTTCTGGCATTATCTCTTTGATCTTTTCTTGCTTCCGCTTGTGCTGAGGTTAGCGAGTGGGTGGTCCCGTTGAGGTCGTCCTCGTCTGCACGGACTTCGGTGCTATAAGCATTATGGATTTCATCCCATGTGGTTGTTGGGTACTTCATTAGCTGACTTAATAGCTTTCTTGTTTCCCTTGAACCGTCCCTACTCAGTCCGTTCTGAAAAATTGCGACCACCATCCCATCTGACACGTTCGACAGAGTCATCTTTGTCACACCTCCTATTTCTACCCCCGGAAGGGTATACAGGGAGTTTTTTTCAATTTAAGTGATAATCGAAACGGAATTATTTTATTTAAAATTCAGAGTCCCCACTTGGGATAATTTATGAAGTCCCAAGTCATCGGCTTAAAATTCCGAATCGAGGAAAGATTGGCTCTGTTTACAGTCTGCGAACATAGAAATCCGGGTAAGGAATTCTGTTAACCCGGGAGAAGGTGTTAGGCATTCCCGGGTTCTGTGGTTTTAGCACGGTCGCTTAACTGTTACTATTGGCCTATTTATTTGATTTTAAAACATCTTTGAAACCTATGTGCATTTTATTCTTTTTAAACCACTTTTAATGAATTAGTGTTACATATTGTGAATCGTGTCATGGGAACCGTACCCACCATCTACAACATGTTTATTTTATTAACAAAAATAAATTGTAGCCGATTCACATAAATGCACCCCCGGATTTAGAAATTAGGCATCACAACTACGTCACGGGAACCGCACCCGTAGCCATGACAATTATTCAATTAACGCGCCTAAAGCAAACTACGAAATTTCAAGGCATTTTCTATACTAATTTTGTATTTATGTGAGGGCCATATGTTATGGATTTTATTTGTGTATGGCGTACCTTAAATTATTTTAAAAGAAAAAAATTATATATTTTTAAGGCAAACTAAAGATGTTCCTACTTTAATCTAATTTAAATTCAGGTATCACAACCATGTCATGGGAACCGTATCCATAATTGTGATAATTTACTTGCGCGCCTAAAGCATACTACGAGGTTCATTTTAGTAGCTAAATGAACATTTGTGAGGGTCATAGGAGATTTAATTTGCTTATGGCATGCCTCAAATCTATTTCCACAAATGAATTCTTGATTTAATCCTATGAAGGCCATGAATTATAGTCTTGTTTAATATGGCACACCTCACTTTTGTTTAATAAGCTGCACTTAAATCAAACTATGGGATTCAGGCACTCTTAAATAAATTCCTGATTATTGGAGTGACAAATACGAAATTGAAACCTACTTTGGTCTACTGACTAGAACTAGTGTGGCATAGGCAAGAAGATTTCAATTAGAATCACGCATTATTTGTTGGGGCCTGAAAGCTTTACTTTGGTTTATTGACTTCAAGGCCAGTTCCCATTCAAATCCCAAAAGCCCAAAATGATACCACTATCAGACAAATTCACTTAACACTTTACCCATTCCATAAATCCAATTAATTATCGACAAAGAGCAGTTTGAGTACTGAATATTTCACCAAATAGAAACTATAGGACACCCACTCCCTTGTTAATGTATTAGAACAAGCTACATATATACATGATTGACAAGATACAATATCAATCCATTCATGAACAGGGAACGTACTATGGCATGCTACCAAATCAGATGGGTTGGACCTTTATAATCCAAATGACTTTAAACAAGTAATGAATTGCCAAATCCATACATTCAACTGCCCACAACAATGTTTGACTTCTAAGATGACCTATTTGGACAATATTTATGCAATCACATGAAATTTTCTTCGAAAGTACACAAAACTGGGCTCAGAATTAATCCCTCAAATTGACAAGCAAACCCAAAGCCATTACAAACATTCAACACCCCATTTTAATGAATAATAAACAAATAAGCTGATTATACTACGACTTTAACTAGGACTGTTACACAGACCTAATACCATCAACATGAGCTACTGAACATACACCGTTGAATAACTTCATTAACCAAAGACCACCACAACAGACTTACACATAACAAGAAAGAAATAGACAGGAAGAAATAGAGTGAAAGCTGAATAGCCTAAAAAGAGACATGAAAACTAAAGCCTCAAACAAGAATAATCCTCATTGATTTCAGCAGAAACATATCTTCCATACAAAAAAACATATTCAAGCTCCATTTGCCATTCAAGGTTCAAAGAAGTGCCTGGAACAATAAGAAACAACCAACAGAATTTTCAGCAAAGAAATCGAAATATCAGCAGGTTCTAAACAACAACAAACAACAATTCATCAATCAGCTTTTCATGTTTTGAACCCAGAAGAAAGCAGCAATTTTTCAGGCCTTTAAAACCCAAGAAACATGAAGAACCAACTACAACATACCAGTGTTTGCCATTTTTTTGTGTTTTCTTGCTAATTTCCAAACTTCAGTAGTGAGTGTACCCATCATCCATTTCTAAGTTTTTAGGTAGTGTAATCTCTGCCCTCAAATGTAGGAAATGAGCCCTTTTATATACAGCTTTAGGGCAGCAAAATCTGATTCTTAACTTCACAATTTACCCCCTTCGCCAATTTTTATTTTTTTCATTTTGGACCCTGAAATCCTAAATTATTTAGTAATTCACCCAAACCCCATCTTCCTAGCAGCTTTCTAGGCAGTTGTAAAAGATTCTTTCAATAAAAATACCATAAATACCCTTCAAATGTCTGTTATTTACATTCAGAAAAACCACTAATTGGGATAGACCCCAGCATGCTTGAACCCTTCCCCCTTTCCTTCGGGCTTCTGAACTACAAGGCCCAATTTCTAGTCCAAAAACAACAACAAACAAACCAACGGAGTTTTGAAAGATTTGGCATCAGAATTTTAAAGAAGCAACACAAAAGAAGAACAGAGAAACATGAAAGCATGAAATCAAAAGTACTAAAAATATGTTAACTATATTATTAAGCTAATCTAACATGCAAACAGAAATCGCTTTGAACGAAAAAGAAAGAAACAAGAAGAAACAGAATTAAGTAACTAATTAACAAGGAGAAGAAGAAGAAAAGTGGATGACTGACCAAACGGAAGCATTAGCCAAGAGCAACATATGAATGACATGGCCACTCGAACTACTTCATCAAAGCCTGAAACTCACACTAACGAGCACCTTTGTCAAGGATACTCTGTCAATGCAAGTTTCGAACCTAGTGAGCAGAAAACTTCACTACAAACCCAACCCCGAAATTAGGTTAAACCCTAGATTTCAAATTCGATAAATTCTCGGGTTTGTTTGGAAAAATTGCTAAGAGTTTTAGGTTTGGGGAGACATAGGGATTGTAGGGTGCAAATTTGGGCGAATTCGGGTAAGTTAGCATTCGGGGGTCCAACCTTCGATCTCAGATTCGAAGAGTTTGATGAAGATTTGGTGAAAACGGTTGGGGTGTTTTGAAAGAGGAGGGAACGAGGGTGGTGTGATGTTAATTTTGGGCTGATTGGGGTTGTGCCGCCGGCTAGGGCAGTGGGATTTTGGGGCAGCAGATCTAGGGTTTCCTGGTGTTGGAGACGAAGATGGGAGGGGAGGGGATGGGTTTGGACTGGGGAGGGGCCTAGATTCCGACACTTAAATACAAAGAAGTTCCTAGTTCCTAGCCGTTCGATAAGTGAAAATCAACGGCTGGGATAAAAAGCCTCAAAACGACATCATTTGGTTAGGTCAGGGACACTGGACTGGGTAGGCTGGAATTGGGTTGGGTCTGAAACGAGTTTGGGGGTTGAAATGGGATTTGGGCTTCAAAGACTTGGCCCTAACAGCCCTAATTTCTCATTCTCATTTCTTTTTTTTTATTTTTTATTTTCAATTATTTTTTTCTTCTTTTCTTCTTCAATTGATTAAAACAAAAATTAAACTTTTAAAATAATTTATAAAATTTAAGCTAATTATCTAATAAAATATTTAAAAGAATTGACTACTTCTAAATCAAAAAGGAAAAATTACTAATTTAGAATTAAAAGGCTAAAAATGCAAAAGATAAACCAGTTTTTGATTTTCAATTTTAATAAAGAAAATAATTGACTAATTAACCTTAAAATATAAAAAATAACCTAAATGCAGTGCATGATATTTTTTGGCTTTTCATAATTTTTTAATAAAATAAACACGCACAAAAAAATTCAAATAATTAGCACAAATATTCACAAAATCCTATAAAATTATAAAAAATGAAAAAAAATTGTTTTTCTCTTATTTTATGGGAGTAATTCATATAGGAAAAAAAATCACGTGCTCACAATCCTTACTCAGTTGAACCGAACAAGGAAGTTCCTCTGTCCCTTTCTCAAAGATTATTTAATGAAAAATATGTCGTTCACTCTTGCCTCAGCCTTCTTGGCCCCAGCATGGGCTGTTACGAACTTATTGGCCATCTCTTTGAAAGTTTCTATGGAGCATGCAAGTAGTTGTGAATACCATTTTAACGCTCCTCCTGTGAGGGTTTTGCCGAATATTTTCAACAAAATGGAGGACACTTGTTCTTTGGCGAGGTCATTGCCTTTTATGGCAGTGACGTAGTGAGTCCCATGATCCTTATGGTCAGCTGTGCCATCATATATGATGAGTTATGGCGGCATTTTAAAGGTTTTTGGTGTAGCATGTGGGGCACGACGTCACTGTACGGTTGTTCGACAAACCGTCCGGCATATCTCTTCGACAAAAGCTTAGGGGTGCCCGGTATTTTATCGACCCTTTATTGGTATTCTTTCATATGGTCTCGAAGTTCCTTGTTTTAATTCTCCATTTCTTCCATCCTTTTCAAAATGGTTGCAAGTGCATTGTCACCTGTACTATAAATCACATTATGAGTAATACCTGATGTTGGAGGAAGAGGCAGGTTGCACTGTTCGTCCACCTGTTGTATTATGGAAGTCCTTGCATTTGCTGTAGTCGGGTCTCGAGCGGGCTTATTGAGGACACTGGTCAGCGTGTCAGTTAGCCACACTTCGAGGAGCTTTTTACAGCTGGGTGCGTCTCTTTCTCCATAGATGTGGAGGCTCCCTTACCACGAGACTTTGTGATGCTGTAGTGAGGGGGCGGGGAGCTATCTCGCCTAGGGGAGGCACTTCGCGTTGCGCCTTCGTCTGCCGTTTCACAGCTTACATTGATGACGTTCATCAGGTTGGTCGGGAGGTCATTTATTATCCTCGTCCTTCTTTCTTGGTTACCTGCCATATTGGGATATGTCTACACAAAAAAAAGGAGATGTTGTCTTTCGTGACGTTAATGGATCATGTTAATTGTAGATCTAGAAGAAAATAATAATTTAACTAAAAATTCCTACAGACCACATCAAATTGTTTAACCCAAAAACGTACATCTTGGCTCAAATAATTAATTTCAGTTGAACACAGGTTAGTCTTAGTTAAAAATTATTTCTTCAGATCTTGATGTCAGATAGGATGGTCGAATGGCATTTATGAAGACAATAATGATACTATATAATAAATACCCTTTTACTACAAAAAACTATAGCGATGTGTATGATATTCAATAAATGACAACATAATAGCATTCATGTAACTAAGATGAATAATTTGACAAGTAAGAGGTGGAACAAAAGAACCTTCCACCTGACAATTATTGAATAGTAGATTCTCAAACAATTGAGAATTCCTCAGATCTAGTAAGAGTCTTGTTAAAGAGTAAAGTCTTGTATTGAGTGAAGAATAAAATCATTTTCTAAGTGTTGTTCTTACAGGAATGAGTTTTACGTGCCTCTCTTCTCTCTTTTTTTTTCTATTTATATGGGATCTCTTCCAAAAGAATCCTAATAGTACAAATGTAAGGAATATTCACAAGAATATTCTCTCCCAGATTCTATTATGATAACTAGTCGTTACAGCTCTATCGCCGGTTCCCGACCATAACCCTCATGGATAGCACTAACCGCGGCTCTCCTCGACCTTGATCCTCATTGGTGACCCGATCGCTGCTCTCCTCGACTCCTCGACCTTGATCTTCATTGGTGTCGTGACTGTGGCTCTCTTAGACTTCTCGGCCTTGATCCTCATCGGTGTCTTGACCGCAGCTCTCTTAGACTCCTTGACCACGTCTAAGGTAGCTTCTAGGATTATCTTAAATGATGATTTGAGGATCCTTTTTCATAGTGTTATTTTGAACTGAATATCCTAAAGGCAGATTTTGACCCATACACAATCCACTTAGATAAGATACAAGCGCAATGCGCGTATTCAAAGGTGGATCCAGAATTTTTACGCGATGGGGGCACATTATTCTGCTCAACCAGTACCCCCTAAAGGCTTTTAGTGTTCAAGGTCTCAACTGCTTTAAATAAACCATTTTCAAAGTATGTATATATATATATATATATATATATATATATATATATATATATATATATATATATATATATATATATATATATATATATATATACGGGATTTCATCCGAAGTTTACAGGGTCCGATGACCCGTCACCCATACACATGGGTCTGCCTCTGCGCATATCATAAGACTAATATTATCTAAATGCAGCCAGCTTCGTATTGTTTTCCTGTGCACCAGGCCTTTTGTTTTCGACAGTGGTATTGTTCTTCTCTATACTTGAAAAATGTTTCCTAGGCAGCTGAGTAAGATCAGCCTAGAAATCACTGTGATTCCCGTATGGAACAGCTTTCATGTACTCTAGCCAACCAAAAGTACATGTAAATTTCTGGACATGCCAAAAGTATTTTCTATTCTAATCAAATGGCAAAAAGTATATTTATAAACACACTCCTTATGTTTAGTGAGCTTAAGCTATTCAAGTCATTAAGCTTTAAAATATTGTTATGTTCACCTCTGGGGAGGATGCGGCATGGCCCTTATTCTATTTTCTTGCATTCTTTGAGTGATTAACTGCTTCAAAGTCATACAGTTAAAGAACAAAAAAAAGAAGAAAAATTCACTTACTCTCAGGGATGGGCGGACGCTGTAGTAGGATAATTTTCATTTATGTTCGAGCCGTGGAAACAAGCTCTTGAGAAATATAGGGCAAGACTGCGTATAATAAATCCTTGTGGCTCGGCCCTTCTGCAGACCCCGCACATAGCGGGAACTTAGTACACCGGGCTGCATCTTTTTTTTTTCTTAAAAGAAATATTATCACAATTTGAACAAATGAATTGACTGATTTTATCATCAAACTTCTATCAAGCCATGAGCAACAAGGTTTAAAATTAACCATTATCAGTTATTATTGTTGTTGTTCTCGTAGTTGTTAAACTAAACGATTGTTAATATTGAGCTATTGCCATTATTCAGTTATTATAAGATTGGTGTAGTAGTTGTTAAGGTAAACGACTGTTCAAGTTGAGCAATTGCCATTATTCAGTTACTGTATTATTCCTGTTGTTCTTATTGTTGTTGTTAAAGTAAATAGCAGCTTATTTGACAGCGAAAGGAAATGAAATACATAATTAAGCAATTTTTAAAATTAACAGTCGAAAAATCAGTCAACAGAAGGGTATGTCAGTTGTCCAAATTTCAAGGAATTTTGTTTGACTCAAAAGTTGAACAATATTTTTCGAGCAAATCAATCAATATAGTTGAAGAAGTAAATCATAGTCAATCATAATTAATACCGGATTGAAAGACAGAACAGAGAAATAGAAGATCAAATAGGGATAATATTGGGGGAAAACTTTTATTGATTATTGAACTTTGTCCCGCCTCCCCATGAGGAGGTTCGGAAAATTACAATTCAATTCATTCCCCCAGGCAGGGTTGAAGGTCTCAGATCTTTTTTCCCCTTACCTTAAGCTTCTTTCCCTTTTCATGGAGCTCTCTTGTCTCTCATGTTTTCTGAGATCATGGGTTGCCCGTTCTGGTCCCCCCCCCCCCTTCCTCAGAAGCCGCGTCTGCGATGCCTAAGCCGCTTCTGTGGCTCCGCTGTTGCGGAAATGGCACCGCTTCTGCGGCTTCTGAGAAAAGGGGAAACAAGCTGCTTCTGCGACCAAATAGCCGCTTCTGCGGCGCCGCATCTGTGGTTCCCAAGCCGCAGATGCGGAAATACCAGAAGAGAGACATTTAGCTACTGCAATAACTTCAAAATTCCTCCGTTAACCACCCGAAATCATTCCGAGGCTCCCGGGACCTCAACCAAAAATACCAATACCACCTAATACCTTATTCAAACTTGTACTAACCTTGAAAACACCTAAAACAACACCGGAAATCAAAATTAATCAAAGATTCAAGCCTAAGAACTTCAAATTTCTTCCAAATACGC
>MU782922.1:0-14250 GCA_026770625.1 Nicotiana glauca | reverse complement strand
GGGGGGGGGGGGGGGGGGGAGGGGGACCTTTCCCCTTACAATTTTTACTTGATATTTGAGTATCTTGTGCGTGAGGTGACGAGCACATACTTGAGCCGATTGATGAACTCCTGGTTTTTTTACTTAAGCTATGGAAACTTAGTTCTTATCCGTATTTGCCTTGTTCTATTTGGAGTTATGACTTATGCTAGATTAGGAGAAGCATGTTTAGCTGATTTGATTGCCTACTTGCTTAAATTATTTTGACTGCATTATATGAAGCATGCTAGGCTAGTTCTATTTGTGTTTGTCTTTCGTACCTTATTCCTTGGTTGTTTCTGACTGTGATTGCGCATTTACATTGGGACTACAGATGTGGGATTCCGGTAGCTCCCCCCCTTGTTTGTTTATTTTGGGACTACGGGTTCGATTCCCAGGAGATCCCCTTGCACTTTTACTTTCGGACTACGGGACGGTATCCCGAGAGATCCCCCTGCACTTTTACTTTGGGACTATGGGACGGTATCCCGAGAGATCCCCCTGCACATTGATGATTGGACTACAGGACGGTATCCCAGGAGATCCTTCGGTATTGGTACGTGAGTTGGACTACAGGACGGATTCCCGGGAGATCCACTGGACAATTGAGAAAAGGGCTATAGGATGGTATCCTGGGAGACCCTCATTGGTACCTTTGACATTGAGCTGTGTTTACTCTGTGTTTTACTCTATCTTTGTAGTTATTATTGCCTCGTTGACTTGCCTTATTACACTGCTGTATTTATAATTTCTGTCAGATTTCCACACTATTAATTATTGCTATTGTTATATTTTTCCTCAGTAGGGCCCTGACCTTCCTCGCCACTACCTAACTGAGGTTAGGCTTGGTACTTGCTGAGTACCGCTGTGGTATACTCATGCCCTTCCTGCGCATATTTTTCATGTGCAGATCATCTAGGTACCTCTACTCAGGCGCACTATCAGTGAGGCAAGAGGATTTCAGAGACTTCGAGGTAGATCTGCTGCGTCTGCAGACCGACGAGTCTCCCTCTTACTCTATCTTTGTTACTTAGTCTTCTCTCTTTCGACTGTTAAATATTCTGGAGTTTTGGAGCCATACTATATACTTCTGTAGCCTGTGTTGCCCGTGAGTTTCCGGGTTTTTGGAATTGTTTTAGATTTGTGATATTGAGCTGTACATGCCAAGCGGCATTTAGTACAGTTTCCTTTAGTTATTAAATTGATTTTTCTCTACTTTTTCGTAATCATTATATTTCCGCAATGTTACGCTTACCTGGTCGTGGGGACCAGGTGCCGTCATGACATGTTCACGGTTGGTGAACTAGGGTCGTGACACTCGGGCTAGGTGTGGGTATGATGTGGCTACGCTTGAAGCCGATGGCGGGGTAGGTGGCGGTGATGAGGGCTCTCGTGGAGGTGGTGACGGCGGTGTTGATGCCGAGTGAAGAAAAATTGTACTTTGTTTTTATTTTTACTTCGTTCGTTGGTTTGTCTGTTTCTTGTTGTTTCTTTCTTTTTTCTCCCTTCCCCCCTTTTTCTTTGGTTGACTGGCCAGTGCCAGATGTAAGCGGGAATAGCCCGCATCTCTGACTTTATGAATAAAGCATTCTTTCTTGTTATTTGCCTTGTGTTTCAGTTCTCTATCGGTTTGTGACTTGGTTGCGTGGGGTGCCACCTGTTTTAGTTCGAGCGAGGTCGAACCATTGTGTCTTGCTGGCGAAGGTGCTCGGCCTGAGCCTTAGTTTGGACGAGATGAATCCATGATGTTTTTATGGCGAAGGCACTTAGTATGAATCCCAGTTCGAGAGAGGTTGAACTGTAATATGTCAACGACGAAGGCACTTAGCCTGAGTCCCAATTAGAGCGAGGTCGAACTGTAATATGTCGATGGAGAAGGTACTTAGCCTGAGTCCCAGTTCGAGCGAGGTCAAACTGTAATATGGAGATGGCGAAGGCACTTAGCCTGAGTCCCAGTTTGAGCGAGGTCGAACTATAATATGGCGATGGCGAAGGCACTTAGCCTGAGGCCCAGTTCGAGAGAGGTCGAACTGTAATATGGCGATGGCGAAGGCACTTAGCCTGAGTCCCAGTTCGAGTGAGATCGAACTGTATTATGGCGATGGCGAAGGCACTTAGCCTGAGTTCCAGTTCGAGCGAGGTCGAACTGTAATATGTTGATTGCGAAGGCACTTAGCCTAAGTCCCAGTTCGAGCGAGGTCGAACGGTAATATGGTAATGGTGAAGGCACTTAGCCTGAGTTCCAATTCGAGCGAGGTCGAACTGTAATATGTCGATGGCGAAGGCACTTAGCCTGAGTCCCAGTTCGAGCGAGGTCGAACTGTAATATGGCGATGGCGAAGGAACTTAGCCTGAGTCCCAGTTCGAGCGAGATCGAACTGTAATATGGCGATGGCGAAGGAACTTAGCCTAAGTCCCAGTTCGAGCGAGGTCGAACCGTAATATGTCGATGGCAAAGGCACTTAGCTTTAGTCCCAGTTCGAGCGAGGTCGAATTATAATATGGCGATGGCAAAGGCACTTAGCCTGAGTCCCAGTTCGAGCGAGGTCGAACTGTAATATGGCGATGGAGAAGGCACTTAGCCTGAGTCCCAGTTCGAGCGAGATCGAACTGTATTATAGTGGCGAAGGCACTTAGCCTGAGTCCCTGTTCGAGCGAGGTCGAACTGTAATATGTCGATTGTAAAGGCATTTAGCCTGAGTCCTAGTTCGAGCGAGGTCGAACTGTAATATGGCGATGGCGAAGGCACTTACCCTGAGTCCTAGTTCGAGTGAGGTCGAACTGTAATATATCGATGGCGAAGGCACTTAGCCTGAGTCCCAGTTCGAGCGAAGTCGAACTGTAATATGTCGATGGCGAAGGCACTTAGCCTGAGTCCCAGTTCGAGCGAGGTCGAACTGTAATATGGCGATTGTCTGTTTTGACCGTGGCCTTCAAGTTATTTCATGGAGATTTATGATTCTTTGTTTGCGGCATCTTCGCGCCGGTTTCCGGCCTGATACTGTAGGAAGAATGAGGTGGGGGCTCTTGGGAGCTTCTCCGCTGACTCGGGTTTGAGTCGAGTTATCTTCTTTGTCACACCTCCTTTTTCTGCTTTAGGCTTTACTACACCCTGGGGAAGGGATATAATAAAGAAGGAGTTTTTCCACTTAAAGGACAATCGAAACGGGATTCATTTTATTTAAGATTCAGAGTCACCACTTGGAAGATTTATGGTGTCCCAAGTCACCGGTTTGAATCCCGAATCGAGGAAAGGGTTTGACTCTGTTTAACAGTTGCGAACCAGAAATCCGGGTAAGGAATTCTGTTAACCCGGGAGAAGGTGTTAGGCACTCTCGAGTTCCGTGGTTCTAGCACGGTCGCTCAACTGCTATATTTGGCAAAAAATATCTGATTTTACTACATGTTAAACCTATAGTGCAATTTTAAAATTATTTACCGCTTTTTGACAATTATTATTTTTATTTAAGAAAGTGAATGTCATTTAAGAACATATTTTCGGATTTGAATTTGGGTTGCATGAAATGCACACCCGTATTTAGGAAGGTAATTTTATTTAAAAGACGCGCCTAAAGCGGCTAACATGTTATTATATTTTGGGGAGGCCGTGAAATTTGCTAAACGGCCCATCCCGTTTTCTAAGTATTTTTAAATTAAGTAACTAATGAGGGCCCCGCAACTATGTATTTGATTTGGCAAGGCTCGTCTCATTTTATTATTAAAGGCCAAACTAACAATCTAAAATTCTCTATTTATTTGTCTCTAATGACCAATTAATTCACGAATATAAATTTGAATCTCGAATTCAAGTCCGAATTCAAATAAAAGGATAAAACCTTTTAGCTTGAACCCGCTACCTAATTCAATACCCAATTTCATATTTGAAAATTAATTCTCATGCTCCTAATTTACCTTTAGAAGGCTTTAATTACAATATCTTTTGGGCCTGCTGGAATATTTAATAATGCAAACAAAATGCTAGCCACTCATAAACTGAACCCATGAAAATGAGCCCAATTCCAATTGGACGCTGGCCAGCCATCGAGTCATGGCAGAGGCGTTCTATAACACCCAAACAGCCTTAATTAATTCCTTAATACATCATAACAATTCTGCATCTACATTGTAGTCACTTAATGCTATAAAAGTCAATTTGGATTTAAACGTGCTTTTATTCCTAACTCTCGTCGCACTCAATTTGAACACAAGCGAATTCTAACAATTTTAACAAATTCTAACAAATTAATATTCAGATGCTAGTAACTTCCAATACTGATATCTAAATGAGCAATTCTATCACCTGATTCTTTACTGGTTTAAATTCAAAGTATCAAGTATCTATAACAATCAATCAAAACTGGATTATTAATCCTGCTACCAATCCATGTTTTATTACTGGATTTAAACAAAGGCCATCTCAAACTCATTTCTGCATCCAGTGATTCTAATAACTAACTACACAAGAAAAATCGTATTACATTATGATAATTAGTCCATATGCTGAACAGTCCAATATCTACTTTTAACTTAAAAATGTGTTCAAGTTTTGTTACTCTATAGCATGATCCTAGTAAAAATACAAACAAAACACTAACTACAAAATTCACTAGTTGAATAATTCACAGTCCTCATGTTTCATAGTTTCCTTATACATACTATTTTATACGTAAAAAAAACAAACAAAAACCAAAATAGATTCAGGACTTGACTTCAACACAGTTCAAAACAGTAGATCCTTATGTATTCCTCCAATCGCGGTTACATCAATCCTTCACAATATACAGGAGATTAGAAGTGGTACCTGAATTATAGTTTAAGACGAAGGAATGATCAACAATTGAAATAAACAGCAGCAACTCAGCAGTAGATCAAATCGACACAGCAGTTTCGGGAACGATTTTAAACAAAATCACTTTGCAAATCTCAGGAATACACCACATCAATCCAGTGATAGACAGAAGAGGAAAACACCAGTGGAAACCAACCAAAATTACTTGAAAGTCGACCAGGATTTCTTAGAAAACCGATCAGCCACCACAATTAAACAAAAAAATGCTTTGCCACTACTGAAAATGCAAAAATCAGATTACTAATTCAATGGAGCAGAGCTCTTTAAAATTTTTATTGCATTTTACTTGTTGTTTTTGGATTTTAGAAAGTTTCTGTTGTTTTTGTTTTATTTTCTGTATAAACTAAGAGCTAGAGGGAAAATTTTGGATTTAAAATGAGGATCAGATCTAGAAAGGGTTTTTTTTTTAGAGGAATTTTTTTGGAGGTTCCAAAAACTTGTGAATGAAGTAAAGGCATTGCCCTTTTATAGGAACCTAAGGTAAGCATCAAATTTTTTTTTTTGGATTTCTATTTTTCCCTCCTTTTTTATCCTTTGACCCTTTTATTTTCTAACTTATAACTCAAGTACCCTTCTCTAGAAGCTTCTAAGGGTTACACATTATTCTTATGACTATCAAATTTCCATAATGCCTTTGAATCAAATCAAAATTAATGACTAACTTAATCAGCTATAGCCCAACTCCCTATAGATAATCACCTGATCAAAGAACTCTTAACTTGCAAAAATATTAATTCAATCAACTACTAACTATTGGATAATTATTAACCAATACTAATTTAAACACCAGATTAATCGAATACCAACTAGCTATTTCTAATCATAAAGGCTATCAGTAATAAACCAATTAACAGGTGACATAATCTTGAACAATTCAACTTAAAACTCAAACCAACTAGAATTAGAATCAAATACATATCCCAGCATTCACACATGCAAATAAGCAGGAGGCAAGAAAGAAAAAATGAAATAATAAAAGAGAAAGAATACTAGAAAACTCACTGGCGCATAGAACTCCGGCTAGTTGATATTTTTCAAAATTAACCAACTCTAGGGTTATTTGAGCTCTATTGGTGATCAAGTCCTTATGAGGAAGGTCCAGGGATCTTCTGACATTATTTATATGCACTTTGGTCATTCTAGGGTTTGGCCGGAAAAATTGAAATGGATATTTGAGCCGTTTCGGCTACATTCGAGCCAAGCGGCTATGAGATTCGTATAGGGGAGGCCAAGGCAGGTCTATGGTGTTATTTGGGGGTCGTTTGGCGTGACCAACGTCGTGGCCGGAAAATCTTCAAAGAAAGATTCGAGCCGGTGGGGGCTGATTTGAGGGAAAATGGTTGCATGGTTAGAAAGAGGAGACCGAGAAGGGTAACTGGTGTATTTTTGGTGGTCACTGGCATTGGTGGCGTTTCCCGCCGGCGAGGATTCCGGCGAGGATTAGGGTTAATACGAGGAAGACAAGGACTGGTCTTTGACCTATTGAAAGGTCTCCGACCATTTTATGAAATTTGAAAGGCTAAATCTCAGCCATTGGATTAAGGAGAATCGACGGTTGTAATTGAATGACGCCGAAACAGCACCGTTTTGGGGTTGGGTCTTGGATCAGACCGGGGAAATGGGGCTTGGGCCTGGGTGTGTTCCAAAGGGAACTTTGTTTGGGTTGAAATATTTTGTCCCAAAATTTACTTAATCTTTCTTTATTTTTTAATTTTGTTTTCTTTTATTTCTTTTTGCTTTTGCATTCATTTTCATTTTTTTTTTTGTATTTTGTATTTTTACTTTGTATTTTTCTTATTTTGTAAAAATTAAAACAAAACCCTAATTAAACTATTTAAATCCTAATTAAACTATTTAAATCTTAAAATCAACTATCAATTAAAATTGCCTAAGAACTACTTTTGTGATTCTCTTTAAATTGTTCTAAAATGAATTAATACCTACTTAATACCAAAATGTGAAATTAAAATCCTAATGCAAATGCATATTTTTTGTATTTTTTAATATGAATTATTATGCAACCAATTAACACAAAAATGCAACAATTATCAAAAAATGACACCAAAATACACAAAAATTGTAAAAATAAAAAAAAATTATTTTGTTTGAATTTTTGAGAATAATTTGCTTAGGGCAAAAATCTGGTGCTCACATTCTTGATGCTTCTTCTGTTTTGATCCGGGAAGAACTAAGTATTTTCACTAGAAAATTCCCACAGACGGTGTCAAATTGTTTGACTCAAAACTTAAACAATACTTTTCGAGCAAATCAATCAATATAGTTGAAGAGGTAAATCATAGTCCATCATAATTAATACCGGATCGAAAGACAGAACAGAGAAATAGAAGATCAAACAGTGATAATATTGGGGGAAAACTTTTATTGATTATTGAAATTGTCCCGCCTCCGCATGAGGAGGTTCGGGAAATTACAATTCAATTCTTTCCCCCAGGCAGGGTTGAAGGTCTCAGATCTTTTTTCCCCTTACCTTAAGCTTCTTTCCCTTTTTATGGAGCTCATTTGTCTCTCATGTTTTTTGAGATCATGGGTTGCCCGTTCTGGTCCCCCCCCCCCCATTCGAGACTCACATTCTATTTATAACTGAGGGTATCACATTTGTCACATCTCGGCTAGGTCGGATCGGGGGGACGGCTTCCCCTCTTGGAGGGATATATACTGGATGTGACGCTTATTCCCTAGCTAACATGAATCGGACGAGATCGGGTCCTTTAGTCACTCATATAAAGTAACTGGGACGGGGTTGTGGCCGTCGTGACTGAGCGGTCAGATTTTGACCAATACAAATTTAACATTTGAGTTAATTACCCTTCTACAATATTACTTTGGAAAACTATCGACTGTGTCCATCTATAAATAACTTATTATGAAAATTAAGCAATTCATAAAATATTACTAATATTAGTCAAAGTATCAAATTTTTACTTTCTTTTGAGTGAGTGTTATTAGAATAGATTGGGTACTTCTTAAGGAACTTGAATCTCAATTTGGGATGATTTGGTGGAGTTTTGAGGTGGATTGAATTGAAAATTCAAAGTAGAAGATGAACATGAAAAAAATAATGTGTATCATACTATGTATCATATATGTACCATACTGTATCAAATGTGTATCACATGTATATTTAAGAATATCCGTGTATGAGATACATGCGTGATACATGTGTCGCAGAAGAATTTTATGAGCTCGATTTTAACTATGAATTTTGATACCGAATCAGTCCAATTCACCTCCAATCTTCCTCAGATTTTGAATATTGACTCATCTATATATTTTTAATGAATTTCAATCATTACCATTGAAAATATCCTTTTTTGCTTAGATTTTTGGAATCTTCTCTCTCTCTCTCTCTCTCTCTCTCTCTCTCTCTCTCTCTATATATATATATATATATATATATATATATTATATATATATATTATATATATATTATATATATTATATATATATATTATATATATATTATATATATATATTATATATGTATTTTATCACCTTATTTGCTATCCCATCCATGAAATTTTCTTTCCGTCTCGCATCTAATGTCTTTGATCACGCTTAAAAATATGAAAGGAGATCATTGCATATGATTCTTGGAAAGAAAGAACCTATTTATTTAGGTTTTTAATTTTTTATGTGCTTGGCTTTTATGTCTATAATTAATGGCTAGATGTTGATAAGTTAAAAATTATTTGGGACTTTTCTGTAAGATTCCATATAATTTTATGACAATTGTCCAAATTTCAAGGGAATTTAATATTTGAGTTAACATGATATTCACCCTTCTACAATATAATTTTCAAATCTCAATTGTATTAATTAATTGAGGAAAGCACATCAAATGTGTCTACTGCGATCTAGCTTGTTCAAATATTTGGATAGCATATCAAATGTTTCTACTACGGTCTAGCTTATTGAATTGTTTGGATATATAGCACATCAAATGTGTCTACTACGGTCTATGTTGAAATATTTTAATAGCATAAAAAAAGTATTTGGATAGAATCAACTAGTGTCCCATATATACTAGATGAAGGCTCTGAGCTCACTTAATTAAGATTCAATTTCATTAATCTTGGCTACTAGTTCATGCTATCATGCATCAAGAAAATTAATTAGGTGGTCTATTTTGATGTGACGAAGAGGAGGGTGGGTCTTCCCCATCTCCATTATGACGTACTATGTTTGCCTTTTCTTAATAAACGTATCAATTGGCTAAAAATGTAAGATAATCTGATGGTGCCTGGGTTGACAGATGAATTATTATAATTGCCACTAGCCAGTTAATTTGTAATTTTGTACTACAATTGCTTTAATAAAAAATAGTTCACAGTACCACAATATTAAACTAGTTTGCCTTCTTGTGGTCTCCTATTTGCTAGAAAGTAGAAACTAAGGATGTTTTTATATATCTCAGTATGTTTCCAAATAAACGACGTCTCTAATATAATAAAAACTCAATCTTGTACTCCTTTCAAAATTAAATAAAAACTTAGATCATCTTATCTTACCTGTGCTCATTTCTGTTTTGAAAGTTTCATATGTTGGGTTTCCAATTGGATAAAAATGTATATTTGGTTAAAGGATCGATGGTTTTTAAGCCAAATCCGGCTAAAAACAAAAAGAAGAGATTAAGCAGTCTTAGGTATTGACCTTTACATTGTATATTAAAGACTAAAAATGAATACATAGAAGAGGAGAATGTAAAAGCGAACATCCTCAATACAATTTGAATACACTTCAACCAAATATTTTCCAAAAAAATATTTTCTACTCTCTAACCAAATACTAAAAAGTATTTGTCAGAAAAAGTTTGTCGCTCACTGACCAAACAAGAAAAATAAATCATAAAACCACTCATTTTTCATGAAAATATATTTCAGGAAAATATTTTTCATGAAAAACATTTTCGTTTGTACCAAACATACGCTAAGACTTAAAAGGAAAAATAGGAAAGCATGTAATAAAATAGATCTGTCCTTGTCTCACAAAAATATGCCATTCAAATGTACTAACAGATCTCACTAACATAAATAGAGGCGTAATGTAGCAAATAGAGACACTTAAATGTGAACAAATGCTTTATTCAATCGTGCTCATGTAAGTAATAAAATAACAAGGAGTGCTCCTATTCATTATTTTGTTATCTTTGGAGATATTTTAGCTAGAAAATAAAATAGACCTGTCATTGTCTCCCAAATATGCCATTCAAATGTATAACAGATCTCACTAACATAAATAGAGGCCTAATGTAGCAAAGACAAACACTTAAATGTGAATAAATTAATGCTTTATTCAATCATGCTCATGCAGGGAAGAAAATAACAAGGTGTGCATCTCTTCATTATTTTGTTGTCTTTGGGAATATTTTAGCTAGAATTTGAGTTAACAAGATAGGTAGGTATAGATAACATATCAAATCCATTGAACTTAGTTCCTCCGCATATTGAATATGCGCCCATATTATAAAACACTATCAGGTCATCCAAATGAAACTCCGGCAATTTTACGTCAATAGCCACCGCATCAAGTGAGTCACAACTTGGTCCATAAATAGTTGACTCACATATTTGACAAGATTTTTTTGTTACGTGACGTAACATTGGCTTTATACCCACAAAACAACTATTGTAAAGTGTTGGCCTAAATGATCCATAAATCCCTTCATCAATCCAATACTCTATTTTCTCACCTCTAACTCTTTTACCAATCACATGAGTGACTAACGTAAAGGCTGTCTCAGCAAAATATCGCCCCGGCTCTGCAAATATTGTTAAATTAGGCATGGAAAAATAATCTTGCACTGCTTCATTTACTACACTAGCTATTTCTTCGAACAATGGTGTTGATCTAAATCCTCCACCAATATTTAAAATTTGCATTTTTGGCATTCGAAGATGATCAACAACATCAAACACGGTCCTAGCAGCTGCAATCGCCTCGCGATATATGCTAGTATCTTGTGCTATAGATCCAACGTGAAATGAAACGCCTACAACTTTTAACCCTACCACATTATAAGCGTAATGCAGTAGTGGCTCAACTTCTTCTGGTAGCACGCCAAATTTTTTTCCCAGGGGACGTAACGAGCCACTATCACTAGGGGCTTTAATTCTTAGCAACAAATGACATTGTGGGTGCCATTTCTTGATCTTGTCAATTTCAAATTTAGAATCAAAAGTTGTGAGATTGACCCCAACACTGGCTGCGTATTTGATGTGGGAAATAGCTTTGCATGGGTTAGCAAATATGATTTGGTTTGGGCTAATTCCGAGATTTAAGACGGTTTCTATTTCTAGTTGGCTAGCACAATCAAAATTAGCACCCAATTTGGCTAGTTTAGTAAGAAGAGCAGGTTCAGTGTTGCATTTCACAGCATAGAAAGGTTTTATATTTGGAAAAGAATGGTTCCATTTGTCCATAAGCCTTTCAATTATAGCCAAATCAAGTAGATAAAATGGCTGGCCAGCTTCATGGTTCTCTGCAATTGAACGGATTAAATCTGGCATCCCATCTTTTGGTATTTTGGGAACATGACTCTTACCGATGGCTGTAGATAATAACATGATCAAGAAATATATAAGAAGAAGAGAATATTTTATTAGCTGGAAATATGAAGTACAAGTATAGGAGACTCCTCTCTCCTTTATATAGAAAGCCAATGCCTAAAATATCTCATATTGTATTAACGTTCAAGATTAGCACTTGATTAAAAATTTAACAAATTGCATCCATTCACGAGCATCTTGTGGTGAATGGCTTAATCGTACCTACGAGTATTAATATCTTCTTTATTTTCTTGGTCACGTTAGGTGATCAGATTGAGTTTTTGCCTTATTTTATAGAAAACCAAATAGTTAAAAAATTAGAAAATTTCTTTCAACCTTTTTTTTCTATATTTCCAGTTCTAGATTAATTGAGTGTTTATTTTTGGAAATTTTACATGTTATAGCTAAATAATGCAATTTATTTATTTCTAAATCAAAACGCTTAAAAAATATTACTATTATTTATAGCCACTTTTTATATTTCTAAATCAAAATGCTTAAAAAATATATACAACTGATCCGTCAACTTTTTCCTTAACCCCCTCTCTCTCTTCTCTCTCAACTCTCTCTCATTGTCCCCCTATCTTTGCCCTCAGCAAGGCCGATGCCGGATCTAGCGTCAGATCCAAATCCGGCGCCATTAGATCCAGATTCTGGCGGTGGGTGGCGACTTCGTGATTTCATATCTGGTAGTGGGTGGTGATGGGTCTGGTTCAACGGTTGTGACTTACGGAGACGACGGAGGATGGTGATTTGTGGAGACAACAGAGGGTGGTGATTTGCTTGGCCGAAAAATGCCATCTCCGGCGAACCCTTTCCTCTTGTTTGCTATTGAGTCACATACAATGATACAATATATTATATTTTGTATAAATACACTCAAATTTGAGTGTATTTATTTATTTAAAATTTGTAAATTTTACATGTTATAGCTAAATAATGCAATATATTTATTTCTAAATCAAAACGCTTAAAAAATGTTACTATTATTTA
Organism: Nicotiana glauca; assembly: GCA_026770625.1. NCBI lineage: Eukaryota > Viridiplantae > Streptophyta > Magnoliopsida > Solanales > Solanaceae > Nicotiana > Nicotiana glauca. Next base: position 1,824 of record MU782922.1, on the reverse strand, counting down.
TAGTCACTTTTTATATTTCTAAATCAAAACGCTTAAAAAATGTATACAACTGATCCCTCAACTTTTTCCTCAACCCCCTCTCTCTTTTCTCTCTCAACTCTCTCTCATTGTCCCCTTCTCTTTGCCCTCAGCAAGGCCAATGCCGGATCTAGCGTCAGATCCAAATCTGGCGCCATTAGATCCAGATTCTAGCGGTGGGTGGCGACTTCGTGATTTCATATCTGTGGGTGGTGATGGGTCTAGTTCAACGGTTGTGATTTATAGAGACGACGGAGGGTGGTGATGTGTGGAGACAACAAAGGGTGGTGATTTGCTTGGCCAGAAATGCCATCTCCTGCGAACCTTTTCCTCTTGTTTGCTATTGAGTCACATACAATGATACAATACATTATATTTTGTATAAATACACTCAAATTTGAGTCCATTTTATATTTTTCAAGCAAATACAATTTTTTAAAATATATTTTTGCTTGTATTTATGTATTACGAAGGTTATTTTTTATGGTAGATCCTTGTATTTTGAATTTTTGTGGTTTGAATATAGTCAAATTAAATACAGTAAATTGAATACAATGTAAAAGCAGTTACAAATGAATAGAGTGAATTTAATACAATCGAATATCACTATTTGAATATTTTTTTTTATTTTTTGAATACAGTCGAATTGAATATAGTGAAATTGAATACAATGTAATATAGTGAAGAATAAATATAGCCGAATTGAATACAGTGTATACAACCGAATTAAATAGAGCGGTATACATCCTATTTCTTAATTTTTTATTGTTTGAATACAACTAAATTCAATACAATAAAATTGGATACAAATAAAATATATAAGAATGAATACATTCGAATTGAATACAATGTATACTATTGAATTGAATACAGCGACATACATTCCATGGAAAGCATTTAGTAGATACTCAATGTAATTAGCTAAATTATAACTATGTACGCCCAGCAATAAGCGTCAAATTAAAACAATCGTCATTTTTAAAAGTTCTCTTTAATTTGTTAAAACCCTATTAATTCCAATGCTATATGGTTTACATCAAGGGCCGCAGAGCTAGAGTTGAGGTTACCCGCTAAGGCAGATTTAATAATTTTGATCAGATTATGTATTGTGTTAAAAATTTAAGTATTAAATGGGTAAAAATTATTAATTTAGAATTTAATAATTTAAAATGAAAGGAAGCATCTAAGTGAAAGGACATACGATGTCGCATTTTCGGAAATGACCTCTATATTTGTATTAGGAGTATACTCCCTTTGGTGTATTTTAATTGATTTTCTAGTCTTTTGTTGTGATCCATAATATTTAATTTGTTTAGATACCAAGAAGGAATTAATTTCTTTTTCTAAAAGTTGTCTTTGAGATTAAAAATTTGAGAATATTTGTTGTATTTCTTACTAATAAATTAAAATTAATATGATTAATTTTTTTAATTAATTATTGCTAAAAAGGGATTCTTTAATATATATGAAATCAACGAAAAAAATCAATTGTTGTACTACTCCTATTTCTTTAATATACAGGAAAGAGTATATTTCATACAGCGACAAGGCACGTGCATTTTAATTTTCTTCACCATGTCAGTAATACTTGTTTTCCTCGTTACTCCATCCGGTCCAAAATAAGTAATTTTTTAGTTTTTTTTTTTGTGGTCTAAAATAAGTGATTTTTTCAAATTTTAAAAATGAATTAATTATGAATTCTTATATTGTCCTTCGAGTAAATAGTATTGAAATATATGTTAGGAGTGTTTATGTGAGCTAGTAAAGGTTAATATGATCAATTCTATAGCTAATTAATGTTAAAAG
>MU782921.1:111778-136118 GCA_026770625.1 Nicotiana glauca | reverse complement strand
TGCATCAAAACTTTCCGTTAAATCACTTAGTAGTTTGAGTTAAATTGTTACAACTTGCGTACGTATAAATTTATAAGAACGGACTGACCTATCGTATCATGTTTGGATTTAACAAACCACGTTCAAAACCTAACTATAACAATTCGTAAGCATGAAATCAACTAGGACATTTTCTTTATCATTAGAGACAAGAATGAGTAGAGAATCATAGTTGCTTTAGGATCGGCCTTAACAAAAGAACGAGATGAGCCTCGCCGCATTATACACCTAAATGCGGGGCCCTCGATAATATCTTATAAATACTTAGACTTGGAAAAACCATTTAGTAAATATCATGGTTTTTCCCGAAGTTAATAAATGCGTAGAAGCTTTAGGCGCGAAATAATAAATATTACATTCTTAAACCAGGGCACACATTTATGTGACCCAAATCTAAATCTCAACGAAATTGAAATGTGTTGAAGGCCATAGGCGTACTGGTGCAGTGTGGTCCGAAATACATTTCCATGACGTTGCAAATTCTCTTAAAAAAATAATAAATAATAAAAGCAATTTATTAGCTTTTAAACAATAATGAGACGAGCCTCGCCAAATAACATACAAATTGCGGGGCCCTCAGTAGGTGATTACTTTAAATACTTAGATTCCGGGACGTGTCGTTTAACTAATTTTACGGCCTTCTCAAAATAACGATGCGCTAGTCACTTTAGGCGCGCTTTTAAATAAATTATTTCCCTAAACTCGGGTGTACATTTATGTAACCCAAATCCAAGTCTCAACGGAGTCTAAGTGTGTTAAAAGCCATAGGCGTACTGGTACGGTATGGTCCGACATACATTTTCACGACGTTGCAACTCTCTGTTAAAAATAATAGTGATAATATTAAAACGGTTAAAAGCCAAAATTCGCACATAGGTTAAAGCATATAAAAATCAGATAATTTAGCCGAATATAACAGTTGAGCGACCGTGCTAGAACCACGGAACTCGGGAATTCCTAACACCTTCTCCCGGGTTAATAGAATTCCTTATCCGGGTTTCTGGTTCGCGGACTATTAGATAGAGTCAAAACCTTTCCTCGATTCGGGATTCAACCGGTGACTTGGGACACCATAAATCTCCCAAGTGGCGACTCTGAATCTCTTAATAAACGAATCCCGTTTCGATTGTCCTTTAATTGGAAAAACTCCCTTCCACCACGCCCCTCGCGGGGTGCGGTAGCGCCGAAAGGAGGTGTGACACAAAGGATTTGAGTTCACGTTTGGCGCAGTTATCGATCAGGATGTGTATATTTGGAAGTGGAAAATCGTCTTTGGGACTTACTCTGTTTAAATCCCGATAGTCAACACATACTATGACGTTCCCATCCTACTTCGGAACTGGCACATTGTTAGCTAACCAGGTTGGATATTCGACCATCCTGAGAACTTTGGCTTTGATCTGCTTAGTAACTTCCTCCTTGATTTTCAGGCTCATGTCTGGTTTGAACTTTTTGAGTTTTTGTTTTACTGGCGGACACATGGGATTAGTAGGCAACTTCTGAGCCACTATGGAAGTGCTCAAACTGGTCATGTCATCATATGACCAGGCAAAAATGTCCCCATACTCTTTTAGGAAACGAATATACTTCTCTTTCTCTGTTGGTGACAAGTGAATGCTGATGTGGGTCTCCTTGACGGTCTCGACGTCTCCCAAATTTACTGCTTCTATCTCATCCAGATCGGACTTAGGCTTATTCTAAAAAATTTCAACCTCTCTAACAATTTCCTCGCGTATCTTATCTTCTTCCTCTGAATCACTATTCTCATGTTGCGTTGCCTCATTACATGTCACAGTCACTGGTTCATCAAGAAAAGTAATAATAACAATGTGTTATACCCCATTTTAACACGGGTCAAACTAGACTATAACATATTGATAATTCCTGAATTAATTATTAACTAAAGAGTCGCCACCTAATTATTTTTAAGGCGAATTAGGACACCTATTTTAACTAAGTTAAAGTCTACTAAATATGAGAGATTCTAAGGTAAGGGTCAAAATTAAATTAAGGGAAAGGTGTGAGTCACTCCTCAAGATCCGCATAAGACGCGGTTTCCTTCCGGACTTAGTATAATTTGACTAAAGCTTTGCAAAAAAGGTGTCAGATTTTTATGGACATAACTAGTTTAAAGGATTTTGTCTCTTAGGGATTGACTTCTGAATTAGTTGAGGTGGCCAATTTTGACAATATTATCAAATCCTACACAAGCAAATATTTTAAACCAATTTATTATTCAAATCTATCACGCTAAGCCATAGTAGTAAATAGGTAAAAGAGTGAAGAAATAGGTTGTTGATTTAAAGTTGTCATACTTTATTGCTATGTACCTATGTGCTAAAAGTATGCCGATTATAAAGTATCACATACCAAATAAAGTCCCAACACACAACTATATATTTCAAAAGAAAAATCACGAAAAAACACAAAAAGAAGGAAAACGAGCAATATGGAAATTAAAAAGAGCTATTGGCTGGCTCTTCAGCTAGCATCCTGAAGGGATAATTTTTTTGTGGCTGTCTCAGGCTGTATGAGAATGTGAGACAGTGTTGACTCTATGTAATATTGCGGTATTGTCGAGCTTCAGAAAAAGACTTCTTGCAGCGATAAGAGCCTTTTATGAGGACTCCAATTTGCTCCGGCGTACATGGCAAAATAAGAAGAAAATAAGAATTAGAAAGGTACACAACTGTAAAATAAGACAAATATAGACTTTTGTATAAGTATTCAACTTTAACATCACACGTTAATAGTAAGTTAAATGTAATCTAAATCAAATCTTAAAAGCATTTGAAGATCTAACTGATACATGCATTCTTCTATAACTATATGTTGCTGGAAGAAAGGAAATAAAATTTCTTTTAACTAATTATTTTTAACATGCCAGGTTGATAAATGAACATCTCTAATTCTTAAACTAAAAGAGCAATGCATGTTTTCATTAAGTTGGTGACGATAACCTAAGCACATTAGACAGTGAATGAATGGCTTTACAATATTCATCTTTTGACTAGTATGATAGTTAAAAGAAAATTTTCAACATGTTTCCTTACATGACAGAATGAAAGAGATCTATAACATATTAACAGTACGAAAGTCTACAGAATACATTAGATACAAATGGTTCTCTGAGACATTGTAGTACCTAAATTTGAGAGTAACTTAAAGATATATTTTCCCTTTAGTATGCAAAAAAAAAAAATAGTAAACAGGCACATTAATATTCAACGGGAGATACTTTCTTTTCGTTTAATACACAAATAGTGATTAGTCTTAAAATCATGTTTCTAACAATTAAAATCCAAATCAAAAGCTTGATACACTAAAGAAGTACAAAAAATATACATGACATATTTATTGTAAAAAGGGAAAGAAAAGGCTTAAGCTAAAACGTGATTTACTCTTCCAAATAGTTAAATCAAACGAACTGATAAATTCATCATGTAAAAATACTACTAATATTTTTTATCACAATAACAGAAAAAGTCCAAGACATGATTCTTCAAGGTAAACATAGTACGTTTAAACCAAGGAGAACCAGAAACAAAGTCGGACATTACCTGTTGTGGGACAGTGAACCTGGCTTTGAGATCTCAGATCCACTATTCTTCCACTACTAAATTGAGATTTAGAACTTAAATGTAAATTGAAGCAAGAAGATTTCTTTTTTTTTTTTTGTGATTCAAGCCTGGTTTTCAGCTGTGTTCCCAGCTTGGTCTCGGCTGAAGACTTTAGGAAAGATTTATAGATGGAAATTGAGTTTTGATTTGAAATTTGAATCCAAAATCAGAGGGGTCACGGGTTAGGATTTTGGTCTTCAAAAGAGCCGTTTAAAAATTAAATTTCTGCCACAGAGAATCAAAATCTAAAAGTTGTTGGCTTCTAGTGTTGACTAAATCTTGCACAGAAAAGGGTTGTAGAAACATAAATGGAGAGAGAGAGAAATTTTAGGAAAAAGAGAAAAGCTGGGGGGAAATGTCAAACATTCTGAAAAGCAAAGATTTTATGGGGGGAAAGAAGATAGTTCACGTGAAGAGAGGACAAAATTGGTAAAACTTTTGGTCAAAGTTTAGTGTTGGAATTTGAAGAGAAAATTTATTATAATTTAATAGAATTTTTTAAATCCAAAAAGAGAGATATTTTTGTGGAAGAATCTAGAAAAGAGTTGAGACATGGGCTAATATTTTTTGGGCTGATTTAAGGATTTACTTGGGCTGTCTTGTTTGGAGTGATTTGGGCTGCTAGAATTAGTAGAAAAATATTGGGCTACTAACTAAGCCACATTTCCTTTCTTATTTTCAAATTCTTCGGGCTTCTAATAATCAATAATAATATTAATAAAAAAATAACTAATTTAGTTATTATACCTAATCATAATTATTAATGTTTAAATAAAATATTAATCGTAATATGTGACAAGATTTATCAAATATAATTTCGTAATATTTAAAAGTTATTGCAAAAAATATTTTCGCTTAGTTAGATAAAAGAAATAAAAAATACCTTCCGTGAAAGGTAACAATAAATACTATTAAAACATGATTGATGAAGACGATAGTAGTAGTAGTAGTAGTAGTAGTAGTAGTAGTAGTAGTACTTGTAATAGTGATATAAAGTAAACAATAATAATAATTACTTCTAGTTGGTGCAAAAAATGGTAAAAATGACTATTCTTATATTATTAGTGACATTGGAAGCTTAAAGAAATAGTTTGGAAGAAAGGAGGGATAAAATTGGATGTTAACAGCTGCCCCTCTTTGACCGGAGACGATGGAAGAGTTTTCGGGCAAAGAATATCGACTTAGTAGCCAATTTTGTCTCGACCATCAAGATTGGAATGGGACAAAGGGGACGTAAAAAAAAATGATTGCGGCCGAACTTCGGTTTCGAATTGCCTACATATCTCGGGCTTTATGAGAATCATGCCATATGTAGTTCGAATGGATAGAATTTGTAGTTGATGTTGATTTCAAAACTGCCCCAGTATCGAATTATGGTGAGACTAGGTATTTGAGATAAAGGAAGATGAGATTATTTGAATAAAATTGCGTGAACTTAAGACTCAAGATGGACACGAATTAACCTAAGTGGATTTGAATTGCCCACATATCCGCAAATTTTGCGAGAATGTAGTTGGGAATAGATCTTGGGCCTCTTGCTGACGAGCTTAACTCCACCTTCAGCAATTGCCCCAGTTTACTGCTTAGATATGATCCACGATTTGATGTGTGACATGAATTTATGATCCCGTCATCTTATGAAGCAAAATATACTAGAAAACTTATTAGCGACTTTGAGTATATAAATATGAAGGACTGAGGGAATTAATATTTATGATCCACACTTTAAAAAATTGTGACGATCCGGCCGGTCATCTTAAGAATTAACGCCCCGATCCCCTATTAACTGCCTTCCCCATGTTCATTTCTGCTGTTTTGAATTGCCGGGACATTCGATTATGAATTTCGGAAAGGTTTGGGACACTTAGTCCCTAAATGAGAGTTTAAGTTTTAGAAAAATTGACCATAATCAGAACAATGTGAAGACGGTCTCGGAATGGAAATCTGATGGTTCTGTTAGCTCCGTTAGGTTATTTCGGGCTTAGGGGCGTGAACGGATTGTATTTTGGAGATCTGGTGTAGAATTAGGCTTGAATTGGCGAATTAGTATTTTGGCGAATTTCGGTTGATAGATGAGATTTTGATCCGAGGGTCAGAATGGAATTCCGAGGGTTACAATAGTTCCTTATGTCATTTGGGATGTGTGTGCAAAATTTCAAGTCATTCGGACGAGGTTTGATAGACTTTTTGATCAAAAACAAAATTTGGAGGATTTTTGAAAAACTTAGACTTGAATTCGATGTATTTGGTTAATTTGATGTTGTTTAAGGTGTTTTGAAGATTGGAACAAGTTTGAATAAGTTTTTAGGTTATGTTGGTGTGTTTGGTTGAGGTCCCGGAGGCCTCGGGTGTGTTTCGGATGGGCTACGGGTAATTTTTTCCTATGTTTGAACTGCTATTCTGCTATCTGGTATTTCCTTCTATGCGATCGCATTGATTTGCCCGTGATCGCATAACATAATTTGGACAACAGTATTTTCCTTCTATGCGATCGCATTGATTTGCCCGCGATCGCATAGCACAAATCTGAACATCAATATTTCCTTCTATGCGATCGCATATCACAAATTTGAACATCAATATATTCCTTCTATGCGATCGCATTGATTTGCCTGCGACCGCATAGCAAAAATTTTAACAGCAATATTTTCTTATATGCGATCGCATCATTTCTCCCGCGGTCGCAATGAAGAAATACCTGGACAAAATATTAAGTTCTGAAAATGGGACTTCGTCCTATTTTCCATTTTTGACGATTGGGAGCTCGGGTGAGATGATTTTTCGAGAGATTTCAGATAGAACAATGGGTTTAGTATTATTAACTTAATTTTGGTTATATAACTCGAATCTATTACAAGTTTTGGCATTAAATCCGTGAATTTAGTTGGAAAAGTTTAGAAAAACCTCTCGGATAGATTTGTGATTTGAAGGTCGAAATGTTATGAGATTTGTATAATTTTGGTATGGTTGGACTCGTGAGAGTGCGAGGTTTCTGTAAATATAAATTTTACCCGATTCCAAAATGTGGGCCCGCGGGGCATTTTGGTTATTTTACATAATTTTGCGTATTAGCTTAGAATTTAATTGTAGAATCAATTACTTGAAGTATTATTTACATTATGCAATTTAATTGAATAGATTTGAGCCATTTGGAGTCGGATACTCGTGGCAAAAGCGTGATATCAGGTTGACTTGCACTTGTTCGAGGTAAAGTGGCTTGCCTAACCTTGGGTGGGGGACCTTCCCCTTAAGATATGATATTTGATAATTGAAATGGCTTGTGCGTGAGGTGACGAGCGCGTACTTGAGCTAATTATTGTAAAATTTGATTTTTGTTACTTTAATTATTTTAAACTGAGTTCCTTTCTCTCCTGTTTTATTCTACTTGCAAACTTAGCCTGTTGCTAGATAGAAAAGCATGCCTAGTTGACTTATTTGCCTATTTATTTAACATTCCTTAATTGGATTACGTGCAACATGCTAGGCTAGAAATACCTGCTTACATTAACATGGAATTTGAATTAAATGGTGTATTCTTCATGTTGTTACTGTGTGTTTTCTTTGGGACTACGGAATATATTCCGGGAGATCCCCCTGCATATATATTGAGGATACCAAGAGATTCTCGGGATACCAAGGGATACCTAGCATATATTGAGGATACCAAGAGATCCTCGGGATACTAAGAGATCCCTGATACAGATTGAGGATACCAAGAGATCCTCGGGATAATAAGAGATCCCTGATACAGAGTGAGGATAGCAAGGGATCCTTGGGATACTAAGAGATCCCTGATACAGATTGAGGATACCAAGAGATCCTCGGGATACTAAGAGATCCCTGATACAGATTGAGGATACCAAGAGATCCTCGGGATACTAAGAGATCCCTGATACATATTGAGGGTACCAAGAGATCCTTGGGATACTAAGAGATCCCTGATACAGATTGAGGATACCAAGAGATTTTCGGGATACTGAGAGATCCCCGGTTATTATCTTTGTGATCGATTTAGCCTCTGCTTCAGTTATTGCATTCCTTATTTATCATATTAAGTTTTATTGTTCGCTTGTAACTGAATTGCTTATCTCATCCTATTATACTTTATATTTTATCTTATCTAAGTAGGGCCCTGACCTTCCTCGCACTACCCAACCGAGGTTAGGCTTGGCACTTGCTAAGTACCGCTGTGGTGTACTCATGCCCTTTCTTCACATGTTTTTCATTTGCAGATCCAGGTACTTATATTTAGTCCTATCACCTCTGAGGCGAGGCGACTGCTCTAGTGACTTCGAGGTATATCTGCTGTGTCCGCAGATCGAGGAGTCTCTTTCTATTCCTGTGTTTAGTATTTGGCCCTTGTTAGACATTCTGGAGATTAGAGCTATGTAGTACTTTCTTAGCTTGTGGATCCATGAGTTTCTGGGTTTTGGGCATAGTGTTTTAGAATTTGAAGTTGTGTTGATATGCCAAGTGGCATCTACATATTGTTCCATTCAATTATTTTGACTTTTGTCTATTTAATTCAGTAAGTTTAGATTATTTTCTGTATTGTTAGGCTTACCTAGTCATAGGGACTAGGTGCCGTCACGATAGTTTACGGAGGGCGGACTGGGATCGTGACAAGTTGGTATCAGAGCTCTAGGTTCATAGGAGTCATGGATCATAAGCCGGTTTATTAGAGTCTCGCTGATCGGTACGGAGACATCTGTACTTATCTATGAGAGGTTATGTAACCGTTAGGAAAATTCCACTTCATTTCATTCCTTATCGTGCGACATTTATTCAGTTTGGAGCCTATATCGTATGTTCTTTTTGCATCCACTAGTGTATTGAAATTACGTCCTCGATATCAATTATATGCCAATAGTTTGTGATGCTACAGAAGAATCATAAGGGATCCAAAAATTTGCTCAACCATTGTTACTGCATGTCATCCATATCGATAATGTAGGAGTATTGAGAGATCATTCAGTTGTGCACATGGGGGTGCAATAGGTTCTGACACCTGGTTGATAAGTATGGTATTAAGAAGGTTCACTTAATTGCCTAATCGTCGCGATAATGGTAGAGTCACGAGGTGGATGTAGATCTGATGATAGTTGGTGGTAAAAAAGACTATGTGGTTCATATACTAGCAACGGAGATACTGGAGAAAGTGAGTTTAAGTGTCACAAGAATGACATGTGCCAAACGAGTGGCTTGAGTTGTCTTATGATGGTGATGTACGAGCGATAAAGGTTAGTATCGTGGATTATCAGGATGTATCTTATGGCTTTGCGCCAAGTGAAAGGAGTTCACTATCAACGATCAAATTGTGGGTCATGTGTCATATCAGATTTGGCCTGAGATGTATTTATGTGGTATTAAAAAGTTCTCTGAAACTTGTATATGAGTAAAAGCTGAGAATTGTATGGGATGATGCTGGGATTTTCGATATTCCTATGCCCATAATAATTCTACATTTCTGTACCAGTAGGAACATGGAAACAATTTCAGAATACTCGTAGTGCTCCAGTTAATCAGGGCACTCTTATGGGGCAGTCATCTTTTAATGCACCACTGGCATCTGATTCCTTCAATGGTTATTCTAGTTATCTGGCACAAACTCAGTATGAGCAGCCAAACTGCAGATGGGTTGTTACGAAGGTGATGATACTAGAAACATCATGAGAAATTGTCCCAGAAATGAGAGAAATCTATTTCATCATAACACTTGGTCCACACACTCCATTATAGTTACTAATCTACATACACTACAAGTTAGAGATGGAAGACGAGCCGGTAGATGGCGCCTAAGAGGTGGAGGCCCAACGCATTGATAAAATTGCTATGGTGTGGTTGAGGCCACTACACCAGAGGGTGTCATTACATGTACAATTCCGATTGTTATAAAAAGGATATTTTTCCTTAATTTGATTTGGTTCTGAAAGTTTGAGGCGAGTCCTCTTAATATGCTCCACTCATGGGTGAGCTTCGTAATTCTGAAATCTACTTATGTGAATACTCATGTTGGGCTATTATATGGAGATAACTATTTCTATCATTATGTGTTAGTCACTAAGAATAGCTATGAGGCTAAACGTGACTTTCTATTACTTACTACAGTGGGTTTTGATGTGATTTCAGGATAATTAATTTCAATTGTGAATTATATTCCCTATCGGTATGAGGGTTCATTATATGTTGTGATTTTGTTTGACGGAATTTATTTCAAAGAAGAAATAAAGGGAATGAAAATTTTCAGTTTGCACAATGTGCAAATACTTCTGATTCCGAGTTGAGGATGAGATCCTCACATTTTTTTATATAATGTGAAATATTTTAAACTGGGCTATGAGCTGCGGTGAATGTTATATAAGGACGAGGTCCTGGTGGTGAAAAGTTTATGTGTTTAAAATTCTCCTTTTATGAAGTTTTAAAAAAAATTGTACTATATTTTAAATGGGAGTCATGCCCGTTAGGCTTATTTGACAATTCTTGTATATTTTTCGTTCATATTCGGCCATTTTTGTGTGTGTTGTAAACTTTGAGTTTTAGCCTACGAGATGGGTGCCCTGATGGCGATAAATGTGACTCGTTAATTCGGTTAAGTAGTTATGAGATATCCATGCCTCGTTGTGAGTAAAGTGGAGGGTCGAAATGAGATGTTTGTTAACATAAGGCTAATTGGCAATGTTGTGAGTTATGAACAATTATTATGGCCAGAGACATGGTTATGGGCATACATATGATATGTTTCACGTCCAAATATCTTTATGATAATGTGATGCTTGTAATACTGAGATTAATGTTATTGATATATACATTGTGGTGTTTCATTGGGTTGTGGATGTGTTGTTAGGAGTTGTTTTGGTGTTACTCTGACAGGTTGATAGTCCCAATTATAGGGGGGACTCTACCGAAATTTCAGATAATTTTGGGAGTTAGAAAAATTTGAGAAATTTAGATGTGCGAAGAAAGAGATAAGCTACGTTTTGCATTTGAGGACGAATGACCCTGAGTGGGGGAGAATTTAACATCCCGGAGAAGAATTTCGAAGTATATAAGCACTATTAAAAGTTGAAGTGTGTTGAAATAAGACTAATGCAGTGTGATGATGTGGAATTCAGGTCCTATGACGAATGCCAAATGTTGATGTTTGGGTCTTGTCCTAACGTTATGGACTAAGGATGAGGTGAAACCTTTAGTTAAGTTGAAGGATCTGTTGCAAGGATTGCTTGATAAGGGTTTTATTCGACCCAGTGTATCACCTTGGGGTGCTCCTGTCCTGTTTGTGAAGAAAAAAAAGATGGTTCTATGCGTATGTATATTGATTATCGACAGTTGAACAAGGCTACAGTGAAGAACCGTTATCCTTTGCCCCGTATTGATTATCTATTTGACCATCTCCAGGGCGCACAAGTGTTTTCTAAGATTTATTTGCGCTCAGGTTACCATCAGTTGAAGATTCGGGAACCAGATATCCCGAAGACTGTTTTCAAGACTCGGTATGGCCATTACGAGTTCCTTGTATGTCATTTGGGCTGACCAATGCGCCAACAGCTTTTGTGCATCTGATGCACAGTGTATTTCGGCCATATCTTTACTTTTTGTTATTATCCTTATTGATGACATTCTGGTGAATTCCCAGAGAAGATCATGAGTAGCACCTGAGGATAGCGCTTCAGACTCTGGGAGAAAAGAAATTATATGCAAAGTTTTCAAAATGTGAGTTCTGGTTGTATTCCGTGGCATTCTTAGGCCACGTGGTATCGAGTGAGGGTATTCGGGTGGATCCGAAGAAGGTAGAAGCAGTGCAGAGTTGGCCCAGACCATCCTCAGCTATAGAGATCTGCAATTTCCTTGGCTTAGCGGGTTACTACCACCGTTTTATGGATGGGTTTTCATCTATTGTAGCCCCTACGACCAGACTGATCCGAAAGGGTGCTCCATTCCAGTGGACGAAAAAATGCGGGGCGAGCTTTCAGAAGCTCAAGACAGCTTTGACTACGACCCCAGTATTGGTATTGCCTATAGGTTCGAGATCTTATAATGTCTTTTGTGATGCCTCGAGGATTGACCTTGGAGCGGTATTGATGCAGGACGGTAGGGTGATTGCCTACGCGTCCAGATAGATAAAGGTAAATGAGAGGAATTATACTATTCACGATCTTGAATTAGCTGCTACTGTTCAAGCCTTAAAGACCTGGCATCATTATTTTTACGGTGTGCCCTGTGAGATTTATACTGATCACCGGAGCTTGCAGCGCCTGTTCAAGCAAAAGGATCTAAATTTGCGCTAGAGGAGGTGGTTAGCATTGCGAAAGGATTATGACATCACTATCCTCTATCACCCGGGTAAGGCCAATGTTGTGACCGATGCTTTGAGTCACCGGGTAGAGAATTTGGGAAGTTTGGCTTACCTACCAGCATTAGAGAGGCCTATGGCAATGGATATTCAGGCCTTAGCCAGCCACTTTGTGAGATTGGATCTTTCGGAGCCTAGTCGGGTTTGTACCTCGGTGCCTCAATTGTAAGCAGGTGAAATATGAGCACCAGAGATCCGGTGGGTTGGTTCGAGCTGTGTAAGGCTAGATTATTGGGCATACTTGGTTCAGGATGATTTGGAAAAGGCTAAGGTGATTCAGGATAGACTCGGTACAACCTAGTACAGACAGAAGAGCTATGCGGACCGGAAGGTTCGAGATATTTCTTATATGGTTGGGGAGCGGGTTCTGCTTCGTGTTTTGCCAATGAAGGGCATTATGAGATTTGGGAAGAGAGGGAAGTTGAGTCTGAGGTTTGTTGGCCCTTTTGAGATATTGAGGCAGGTTGGGGAGGTTGCTTATGAGCTTGCCTTACCTCCCAGCTTGGTAGGAGTTCACCCGGTATTTCGTGTTTCTATGCTCTGGAGGTATCACAGTGATCCGTCGTACGTGTTGGATTTTAGTTCAGTCCATTTGGAAAAGGACCTATCATATGTTGAGGAGCCAGTAGAAATATTGGACATGCAGGTTAGAAAGCTAAGGTCAAACAACATTGCATCAGTGAAGGTTCAGTGGCGGGGCCAGCCGGTCGAGGAGGCGACCTGGGAGACCGAGCAAGATATGCACAGTCGTTACCCTCTTCTTTTCACTACTTCAGGTATGTCCCTATGCTCGTTCGAGGATGAACGAATGTTTAAGTGTAGGAGGATGTGACGAACCGGCTGGTCGTCTTAAGAATTAACGCCCCGATCCCCTATTAACTACCTTCCCCAAGTTCATTTCTGCTGTTTTGAATTGCCGGGACATTCGATTTTGAATTTCGGAAAGGTTTGGGACACTTAGTCCCTAAATGAGAGCTTAAGTCTTAGAAAAATTGACCAAAATCGGAAAAATGTGAAGACGGTCTCGAAATGGAAATCCGATGGTTTTGTTAGCTCCGTTAGGTGATTTCGGGCTTAGGGGCGTGAACGGATTGTGTTTTGGAGGTCCGGTGTAGAATTAGGCTTGAATTGGCGAAGTTAGCATTTTGGCGAATTCCGGTTGATAGATGAGATTTTGATCTGAGGGTCGGAATGGAATTCCGAGGGTTACAGTAGTTCCGTTATGTCATTTGGTATGTGTGTGCAAAATTTCAGGTCATTCAAATGAGGCTTAATAGACTTTTTGATCAAAAATGAAATTTGGAAGATTTTTGAAAAACTTATGCTTGAATTCGATGTGTTTGGGTAATTTGATGTTTTTTGAGGTGTTTTGAAGATTGTCACAAGTTTGGATAAGGTTTTAGGTTATGTTGGTGTGTTTGGTTGAGGTCCAGGAGGCCTCGGATGTGTTTCGGATGGGCTACGGGTCATTTTTCCCTATGTTTGAACTGCTATTCTGCTATTTGGTATTTCCTTCTATGCGATTGCATTGATTTGCACGCGATCGCATAGCACAATTTGGATAGCGATATTTTCCTTCTATGCGATCGCATTGATTTGCCCGTGATCGCATAGCACAAATCTGAACATCAATATTTCCTTCTATGCGATCGCATTGATTTGCCCGCGATCGCATAGCACAAATTTGAACATCAATATTTTCCTTCTATGTGATCGCATTGATTTGCCTGCGATCGCATGACACAAATTTTAACAGCAATATTTCCTTCTATGCGATCACATCATTTCTCCCGCGATCGCAATGAAGAAATACCTGGACAGAATATTAAGTTCTGAAAATGGGACATTTTCGACGTTTGGAGCTCGGATGAGACGATTTTTCAAAAGATTTCAGAGAGAACAATATGGTAAGTGTTCTTAATTTAATTTTGGTTATATAACTCGAATCTATTACAAGTTTTGGCATTAAATCTGTGAATTTAGTTGGAAAAGTTTAGAAAACCCTCTCAGATAGATTTGATGATTTGAAGGTCGAAATTTTATGGGATTTGGATAATTTTGGTATGGTTGGACTCGTGAGAGTGCGAGGTTTTTGGAAATATAAATTTTACCCTATTCCGAGAGTGGGCCCGCGGGGCATTTTGGTCATTTTACATAATTTCGCGTATTAGCTTAGAATTTAATTGTAGAATCAATTGCTTGAAGTATTATTTACATTATGCAATTTAATTCAATAGATTTGAGCCATTTGGAGTCGGATACTAGTGGCAAAAGCGTGATATCGGGTTGACTTGCACTTGTTCGAGGTAAGTGGCTGGTCTAACCTTGTGTGGGGGACCTTCCCCTTAGGATATGATATTTGATAATTGAAATGGCTTGTACGTGAGGTGACGAGCGCGTACTTGAGCTAATTGTTGTAAAATCCGATTTTTGTTACTTTAAGTATTTTAAACTGAGTTCCTTTCTCTCCTGTTTTATTCTACTTGAAAACTTAGCCTGTTGCTAGATAGAAAAGCATGCCTTGTTGACTTATTTGCCTATTTGTTTCACATTCCTTAATTGGATTACGTGCAACATGCTAGGCTAGAAATACCTGCTTACATTGATATGGAATTTGAATTAAATGGTGTATTTCTTCATGTTGTTACTGTGTTTACTTTGGGACTACGAAATATATTCTCGGAGATTCCCCTGCATATATATATTGAGGATACCAAGAGATCCTCGGGATACCAAGGGATCCCTAGCATATATTGAGGATACCAAGAGATCCTCGGGATACTAAGAGATCCCTGATACAGAATGAGGATACCAAGAGATCCTCGGGATACTAAGAGATCCCTGATACAGATTGAGGATACCTAGAGATCCTTGGGATACTAAGAGATCCCTGATACAAATTGAGGATACCAAGAGATCCTCGGGATACTAAGAGATCCCTGATACAGATTGAGGATACCAAGAGATTCTCGGGATACTAAGAGATCCCTGATACAGATTGAGGATACCAAGAGATCCTCGGGATACTAAGAGATCCCTGATACAGATTGAGGATACAAAGAAATCCTTGGGATACTGAGACATCCCCGGTTATTATCTTTGTGATCGATTTAGCCTCTGCTTCAGTTATTGCATTCCTTATTTCTCGTATTAAGTTTTATTGTTCGCTTATAACTGAATTGCTTATCTCATCCTATTATACTTTATATTTTATCTTATCCAAGTAGGGCCCTGACCTTCCTCGTCACTACCCAACCGAGGTTAGGCTTGGCACTTACTGAGTACCGCTGTGGTATACTCATGCCCTTTCTGTACATATTTTTCATGTGCAGATCCAGGTACTTATATTCAGTCCTATCACCCCTGAGGCGAGGCAACTGCTCTAGTGACTTCGAGGTATATCTGCCGCGTCCGCAGACCGAGGAGTCTCTTTCTATTCCTGTGTTTAGTATTTGGCCGTTCTGTACTTCTGTGCTTATGTTCTTGTTAGACATTCTGGAGATTAGAGCTATGTAGTATTTTCTTAGCTTGTGGATTCATGAGTTTCCGTGTTTTGAGGATAATGTTTCAGAATTTGAAGTTGTGTTGGTATGCCAAGCGGCATCTATATATTGTTCCATTCAGTTATTTTGACTTTTGTTTATTTAATTTCGCAAGTTTAGAATTTTCCGCATTGTTAGGCTTACCTAGTCATAGGGACTAGGTGCCTTCACGATAGTTCACGGAGGGCGAACTGGGGTCGTGACAAAAATAAATCCACATCCACAAGATTATATACACCTCATTATGTACTGGGGCAAAGGAAGTCCACATTGAAGGAAGTAAATAAGGGGAGGGGGATATCCACAATTGAAGTCCACCGTGCATAAAATTAAATCCACAAATAAAGTCCAATACATAAAATAAATTCACAATTAAAGTCCATAGTGTAAAAGTAAATCCACAATTGAAGTCCACAGTGCAAAAAATAAATCCACAATTGAAGCCTACAATGCATAAAGTAAATCCACGGTTGAATTTCATAATGTGAAAAGTAAATCCACAATTTAAGTCCACAATTAAAGTCCACAGTATGTAAAATAAATCCACAAGTATAATCCACGAAAAGTTAAAGTCCACTAGAGATTGAAAATGATGAATGATTGTTGAAGATTGAAATTGTCGAGTGAAATTTGATAATTGAAAATCAATGAACGGAGATTGATAATCAAAGCCTATAAGTTTGTATTTGAAAATTGAAAAATAAAGATAGATAAATAAAATTGAAAACTAGTATTTGAGGTTCCCTATATAGTTCAAATTGAATGTTGATAATTGAGAATTGAAATTAAGGAATGATAATTGAAATTGAACCTGAAACTTGATTTTTGAGATTGATGTGTTATAGGAGTGCCTTTTCTTTAGAAATAACCACAAGCTAAAAATAATTGTTAGTGATAAAGAAATGTGATAGAGGTGAGAAATTTATACTTGCAACTCATACTTTTAAAAGTTGAACCCACATCAATTTTGAAGGTGGATGAATCCACACCTTGAAGAGGTATCTACGTCTTATAGCTTGACGAAGAATTAAGTCCTCGTCCACTTCAATAAAAATGCGTGTCCACCTTCACATATTTATAAAATTTATTATATAGAAAGTTAAATCCACGTCCACGTCCACGTCCATGTCCATGTCCACAAAATATAAATCCACATCAGCATCCAAAAAATCTATTATAAATTCGCATTCACAACCATGTCCACTTCCACCTCAAGATCTAGGAGCCAAAAAAAGATAATAATAAAATATCCACATCCACGTCCACAAAATTTATGATGCAAAAAGTTAAATACACGTCCACGTCACGTCCACAAAATCTATAATAAATCCACATCCATATATGTAATCCACGTCTACATATATAATCCACGTCTACGTCCACAAAATCTTTATGTAGAAATATAAATTCATTTCTACGTCAACAAAATCTACCATGAGAAATATCGCTCTACCTCCATGTTATACCCACAAATCTTTCACGATATATTCACGTCTTCATACTCATCCATAAAATTTATTATGAGAGATATAAATTTACGTTCATATCCACAAAATCTATTGTTTGTATCCACCCTGCATCCACAGAATCCACTATGACAAGTTTATATCCATAACTTCTAAGGTTAGAAAATATAGATGCACGCTCATTTTCACTTCTAAAGAAAGTTAACTCCACAATTACGTCCACAAGATTTTGATCCTATCACCTAATGAAATATCACGTTCTAGAAAAATATTTATTAGCAACTTATAATAAATAAATATGTATAAATAATAATAATAATGAATTCAAACTCATATGCTAAGCTTGAGCCGATCTCCATATCCACGTCCACTCGTCCACTTTGAAGATGATGTGATCCACCACCATATCCACGTTCAACTATAGAAAATTGTACAAAATTTGATCCTGTCTCATCCAAAAAAAAAATTGTAAGTTTGAAAAGAAAAAAAATAGTTGACTTGTGCTTGTAGAGGAACTTGGTCCTTAGTTTTGAAACGGAAGAATACTCAAAGTTTGAAGGATTAAAGAATATTTGATAGGTTAGAGTTTCTAGCCTAGAAGGTATTTGGATCTGAATGTTTTGAAGTATTAGAGATTTTGAAAGATCAAGGAAGTTATTTGATTGGCTAAAACTCTGCCACAGTTTTTAATTTTGGGACGCTTGATTTTTGAATAAAGTTGTGACTGAATCCTTGTATAAAGGTGCCTATGTATCTTGTCAAAACAAGTTAGGTCGGACGTAGTTCGAACTTCAAATTGATGGAGTTACAGAAAAAGCGCAAATTGACATGATTATTGTGGTCAT
This sequence comes from Nicotiana glauca, assembly GCA_026770625.1. Taxonomy (NCBI): domain Eukaryota; kingdom Viridiplantae; phylum Streptophyta; class Magnoliopsida; order Solanales; family Solanaceae; genus Nicotiana; species Nicotiana glauca. The sequence goes on along the minus strand of MU782921.1, from coordinate 118,256 downwards.
ATCAGATAGTTTTGGAAGCAGATTTTGTAGGATAGATGGCACAACTTGTGAAATAGTTTTGGAAAAGATCTGACAAGTTATTGATTTGTGAAACTGATTATTTTATGAAAATTTAGGGTGGGTGGGTGGAGACTAGTAGCGCTTGAAGACTTACTTTTTGAGAAAGATTGAGTAAAAGGTAAACTCTTGTGCTTCTAAAAATTGGATGAGATGCTACTGGAAGACCCAAAAATATTTAATCTAAGAAAAGAAGACAAATTATTTTGGATCAACTTGAAACATAAGTACGAGTTTGAATTGGTGTATTGCATTGAGAGATATGCAAACATATGAGAAGGCACGATCTGGATGTCCATTGTAAGAGTTGGAGTAAATTTAGAAATATTGTACAGTTTTTCAAAAATTAGGTGGATAGGTTCTTGGAACTACTAGATAGGAAAGGTTGCAGTTTAATTAATTAGAAGAATAAATAGACAAATGATATGTCTAAGGTTTATTTTGACTAAAGTGAATTTGAGAATAAATTTTTTGACCATAGTTCTAAGATGGAATTTGAATGAGAAAAGTAGCACATTCAATTATGAAATGAATGAACGAAATAGTAGAAGATTGGACTTATTCAAGAAAAATTTAGTAAAAAGTTTATGTGACGGAGATTTTCTACCACAAAATATCTAGGAACGATAATATTAGAGAATATTGAAAGAAAATATTTTATTTGAAAGTGGCGATGGAGTTGATTTTGAAGAAGATCCTAAAAACTAGATAGAGCAATTTGGAGATATTGTACTTAAAAAATGATGCTCATTCAAGAGGAGTCGGGATTATTAATTAAGGGTAAAATAAGAGTAGAAGGTTCATGACTAAATTTTAGCTCTGGAATTTAGGAAAAATATGAAGGTTTAGTCAGTTCTATTTTAGCGCAAGTCAACCATTTGTTTTTTAAAAATAAGTTTTTAAAGAGAAAAGAAAGAAAATAAGAAAAGACGAAAGGTGAAAATTTAGTATATAATAATAAAAGGGATATATAAAGCACATAGCATATTAAATAAGCACATTTTGCACATAAAATAAACATATTATTCCACGTAAATTAATAATGCAAAGGGGCCCCTTTGTGCCAGAAGTAGGCCTAACGTGTATTTGAAGGATAGATATGTCATTGTGTCATTCCACGGCTCTTAATGACATGATTCATAAAATATCAGGATAATTTTTCATAGAAAATACCAGGATAATTTTTCATTACATGTCAAATAAGAGAAATATATATGTTTGCTACTTTTTTAGTTATGTATTATGAGAGCTGAAAACTTGATTTTTTTTTATACATATCACAAAAAGGTTAGTTATAATCCCCTCGCTAGAATCTGATTAATATAGAGCATATGGTCCACATAATGATATATTTATCCTTCAAAATATGCACATAAGTTATGATAATCGCCACTTCGGGTCGTAGATCCGTTTGGACATTTGGTAAGGTTGACTAATGAACTTAATACACCAAGGGTATTAAGTATCTTAGGCTTAAATGATGCATATATCTTACAAAAGGTTTTGGCTTAGCTCTATCATATGTTGACTAAGAGTGGGTATTTCTAGATTGGTCTGCTCTCAAGTGGACAACTTGAGAGTGAAAAGGCCGTGACTGTCGACTGCACCGCTGATCGACTTACCCACGAAATTTCCCTTAAAAGGGTTTTTAAGTAGTGCACGGCCGCAAACCACGTAACCGCTTAGTGTGTGAATTGTGTGAATTTTTCAAAAGTGGAGGAAGTGAAACGAAATGACAGTTATATCAAAGCAATAACACTTAGATAATTTTTATCAAGTAAAACAATTATGGCATGTAAAACAATTTAAGATCAAATAAAGTAAGCACACAAGCCTTAATTAACTAAGTCCGTTATGGTTAGAACCTAAGTGTCCCCAACAGAGTCGCCAAGCTGTTATACCCCATTTTAATACGGGTCAAACTAGAGTATAACATATTGGTAATTCCTGAATTAATTATTAACTAAAGAGTCGCCACCTAATTATTTTTAAGGCGAATTAGGACACCTATTTTAACTAAGTTAAAGTCTACTAAATATGAGAAATTCTAAGGTAATGGTCCAAATTAAATTAAGGAGAAGGTGTGAGGCACCCCTCAAGATCCGCATAAGACGTGGTTCCCTTCCGGACTTAGTGTAATTTGACTAAAGCTTTGCAAAAAAGGTGTCAGATTTTTATGGACATAACTAGTTTAAAGGGTTTTGTCTCTTTGAGATTGACTTCTGAATTAATTGAGGTGGCCTATTTTGACAAGATTATCAAATTCTACACAATCAAATATTTTAAACCAATTTATTATCCAAATCTATCACGCTAAGCCATAGTAATAAATAGGTAAAAGAGTGAAGAAATAGGTTGTTGATTTAAAGTTGTCATACTTCATTGCTATGTTCCTATGTGCTAAAAGTATGCCAATTATAAAGTATCACATATCAAATAAGGTCCCAACAAACAAATATATATTTCAAAAGAAAAATCACGAAAAAAGACAAAAAGAAGGAAAACGAGCAATATGAAAATTAAAAAGAGCTATTGACTGGCTCTTCAGCCAGCATCCTGAAGGGATAATTTTGTTATGGCTGTCTCAGGCTGTATGAGAATGTGAGACAGTGTTGACTCTATGTAATATTGCGGCATTGTCGAGCCTCAGAAAAAGACTCCATGCAGCGATAAGAGCCTTTTATGAAGACTCCAATTTGCTCCGGCGTACATGGCAAAATAAGAAGAAAAAAAGAATTTGAAAGGTAACACAACTATAAAATAAGACAAATATAGACTTGTGTATGAGTATTCAACTTCAACATCACACGTTAATAGTAACTTAAATGTAATCTGAATCAAATCTTAAAAGCATTTGAAGATCTAACTGACACATACATTCTTCTATAACTATATGTTGCTGGAAGAAAGGATATAAAATTTCTTTTAACTAATTATTTTTAACATGCCGGGTTGATAAATGAACATCTCTAATTCTTAAACTAAAAGAGCAATGCATGTTTTCATTAAGTTGGTAACGATAACCTAAGCACATTAGACAGTGAACGAATGACTTTACAATATTCATCTTTTGACTAGTATGATAGTTAAAAAAAATTTTTCAATATGTTTCCTTACATGACAGAATGAAAGAGATCTATAACCTATTAACAGTACGAAGGTCCACAGAATACATTAGAGACAAATGGTTCTCTGAGACATTGTAGTACCTAAATTTGAGAGTAACTTAAAGATATATTTTCCCTTTAGTATGCAAAAAAAAAAAAAATAGTAAACAGGCACATTAATATTCAACGGGAGATACTTTCTTTTCGTTTAACACACAAATAGTGATTAGTCTTAAAATCATATTTCTAACAATTAAAATCCAAACCAAAAGCTTGATACACTAAAGAAATACAAAAAATATACATGACATATTTATTGTAAAAAGGGCAAGAAAAGGCTTAAGCTAAAACGTGATTTACTTTTCCAAATAGTTAAGTCAAACTAACTAACAAATTTATCATGTAAAAATTTTACTAATATTTTTTATCACAACAACTGAAAAAGTCCAAGACATGATTCTTCAAGGTAAACATAGTACGTTTAAACTACGGAGAACCAGAAACAAAGTCGGACATTACCTGTTGTGGGGCAGTGAACCAGGCTTAGAGGTCTCAGATCCACTATTCTTCCACTACTAAATTGAGATTCAGAACTTGAATGTAAATTGAAGCAAGAAGATTTTTTTTTTTTTTGTGATTCAAGCCTGGTTTTCAGCTGTGTTCCTAGCTTGTTCTCGGTTGAAGACTTTAGGGAAGATTTATAGATGGAACTTGAGTTTTGATTTGAAATTTGAATCCAAAATCAGAGGGGTCACAGGTTGGGATTTTGGTCTTCAAAAGAGCCGTTTAAAAATTAAATTTCTGCCACAGAGAATCAAAATCTAAAAGTTATTTGGCTTCTAGTGTTGACTTAATCTTGCACAGAAAAGGGTTGTAGAAACATAAATGGAGAGAGAGAGAGAGACAGAGAGAGAGAGAGAGAGAGAAATTTTAGGAAAAAGAGAAAAGTTGGGGGAAATGTCAAACATTCTGAAATGCAAATATTTTATGGGGGAAAAGGAGATAGTTCACGTGAAAAGAGGACAAAATTGGTAAAACTTTTGGTCAAAGTTTAGTGTTGGAATTTGAAGAGAAAATTCATTATAATTTAATAGAATTCTTTAAATCCAAAAAGAGAGATATTTTGGTGGAAGAATCTAGAAAAGAGTTGAGATACGGGCTAATGTTTTTTGGGCTGATTTAAGGATTTACTTGGGCTGTCTTGTTTGGAGTGATTTGGGGCGCTAGAATTAGTAGAAAAATATTGGGCTACTAACTAAACCACATTTCCTTTCTTATTTTCAAATTCTCCGTGCTTCTAATAATCAACAATAATATTAATAAAAAAAAGTAACTAACTTAGTTATTATACCTAATCATAATTACTAATGTGTAAATAAAATATTAATCGTAATATGCGACAAGATTTATCAAATATAATTTTGTAATATTTAAAAGTTATTGCAAAAAATATTTTCGCTTAGTTAGATAAAAGAAATAAAAAATACTTTCCGTGAAAGGTAACAATAAATACTATTAAAATTTGATTGATAAAGACGATAGTAGTAGTAGTAGTACTTGTAATAGTGATATAAAGTAAACAATAATAATAATTAGTTCTAGTTGGTGGTAAAAATGGTAAAAATGACTATTCTTATATTATTAGTGACATTAGAAGCTTAAAGAAATAGCTTGGAAGAAAGGAGGGACAAAATTGGATGTCAACACAATGTATAAGGGAAAAGTATAAAAAATAGTAATGAATAATGATAAAGGACAAATGCATTTGATAAAAACCGAGAAATTGTTCAGACAAAGCTTGGCTCGTTGAATCGAGCATTTATTTTGAAACAAGGAAATCTTAAAACAAAATTACGGGAAATCTTAAATGCCTAGAATGACTATAGAAGTAAATTCTCCGAAGCTACCCAGGAACTCGGCAGGCTCGAGATGGTGTGGCAGTCTAGTTTCTGAGGACGGTTCCATTCTTCATGGTCTGAATAGTGAGGCCTTCTTCCTCCTCCTCCTCAATTATGGCACTGTAGTCCATGTCTTCATCCTCCAAGAACAAATTCCTCAACTGTAACGACCCGACCCGTCGTCTCAGGTATTTTTGCCTCGTTTTCCCAGTTTTATGCCTCTATATGTTTCATTACATGTGTTTGGTGAATTTGAAGTAATTCGGATAGAGTTTGGTTGGAAATGAGACACTTAGTCTCTTTTAAGAAGACTTAAGTTGGAAAAGTCAACCGAATGTTGACTTATAAGTTGGAGGGCTCGGAATTGAATTTCGATGGTTCGGTTAGCTTCGGAAGATGATTTGAGGCTTAGGAGCTCAATCGGAAGTAATTTTGGAGGTCCGGTGAAGAAGTTATCCTATATTGGCGAAGTTGGAATTTTGGCGAATTCCGGTTCATAGGTGAGATTTTGATCCGAGGGTCGGAATGGAATTCTGAGAGTTGCAGTAGCTTCATCAGGTGATTTTGGATATGTCTGCAAAATTTCAGGTCATTCGGACGTCGCTTGGTTGGATTTTTGATCGAATGCGAGATTCGGAAGTTTTAGTTGAACTTAGGCTTGAATCCGTCATGATTTGATGATTTCCGTGTTTAAGGATGTGTTTTTATGATTGGAACAAGTTCGTGTGATGTTTTGGAGTAGGTTGGTGATTTTGGTTGAGGTCCCGGGGCCCTCGGGGTGATTTCGGGGGTTCAAACGGATCATTTTTGGTTAAGTCTAAAGTCAGTTTTGCTGTCATAAATTGCAGAGAAATAAGGCATCGCGTTCGTGTGGGTGAAGGACGTGAACGCGTAGAAGGAAATTGAGGGTCTGAGAATTTGGCCTACGCGTTCGCGAAGGGTGTGATGCGAACGCGTAGAGAAAGAAACTAGAGGTCCGCGTTCGCGAGCGGGTTTACGCGTTCGCGAAGAAGGAACTTGGTGGCCAGTATTTTTGTTGTACGCGATCGCGTAAGGGTTGTCGCGTTCGCGTAGGTCCAGGTGTTTGTGCATTGCGATCGCGGGCCGGGGATCGCGTTCGCATAAGAGGATTTTAAAGTTTTAAAAGATTGCCCATCGCGTTCGCGTGGGCTATGTCGCGAACGCGATGAAGGAAATAATAGGTCGGGCAGATCAGTTAAATATCATTTCAGACGCGAGCAAAACCCATTTCTTCCATTGTTGGGCATATTTTGGAGCTATTGGACGAGGGAGTAAGAGATTTTCACCTAGATTTCGATTGGAGGTAAGTCTTACGGACTAATTACGTGATTTTATCCTAGAATTTTCATCTAAATCACTGAAATTGGGGTGTAAATTGGAGAAGTTAGGGCTTGG
>MU782921.1:47900-82129 GCA_026770625.1 Nicotiana glauca | reverse complement strand
TCTATACTCCTGTCAAGAACCATCACTGCATTCTGGGTCGAATAATGGCCTTAGCTCCTTAATGTACTTCATATACTCGGATTGCACGGATCTTAAAACCAATAATCTCGTCTCACCCAGTATGAACTACTCAAGCATTATGCCACCCCGGACATGACCATAAGTCTCACATGATGCCACAATGTGCCAATAGGCTACCGATTCGAACGCGATACAAGAAAGAAGAAAAATGATCTATGAAAAGGAGATCCAATTAACCCGCTCGCGAATCATACCTACGATGTGGGCAACATACTAAACAGACACCCCGTTCACGAATCATACATGCGACGCGGGTTCACAGCTAATACGAGCTTTCCTCCAAAAAATACGAAACGAAACACATAAAGGCAGATATAGGGAACTGTACTCAGCATCATACTGTTGCAGCGCGCAACCCGATCCAAATGACATACCCATGGCGGCGTGCCACCCGATCCACACATTGATCTCACGTAAGGAGATGCACGTCAAGCTAAATTTGCTCATTACAATAAAATACTGAATTTCGGTCACAAGCATGCTAGGTGCATAATACCATCCCTATGGGAGCAGATAGCGCTATAGGCTACAAAATTCAAGCACAACTGAGGTGCGATATACAATCTGAATCTCAAGAGCCGTTTTGCTCATATAACACCATTTCTACGCAGATCCTCATCACATAAGCAATTCACCAAGCCGTCTCATAACTTGCACAGCGCAATACATCATTACATGAAATTGCTAACGACCACATAACACCCCGACCATTCTTCCATAAGGAGCGCTTCGCTAAAATAAACATAATTGGCCTAACATAGAGCCCATATCCACATTAGATCCATCCACCGACCTTAAGTCGATCTTGATCTTATCAAACTAAGCCAATAACCCTTCGAAGGACCATACTAATTTCCCTCTTCTCATAACACACAAGAACACCCGTCATAATCGGAGTACTCATCCACAGTCCACAATTCAGTAATTGAGTGCCCTCCATGCATATATTCTCAATTTATCGATATCATCACAAATCTCCATACTGGGGTTATATCTTTAATCAATCAAGTGACTACATGTCACACTTATACAATCTTCCTGTGGAATGCGCTCCCACAACCTTTCGAAGCACATAACAGGTCCGTACATCCCAACCACCGGCCGCACCAACGCTGAAAAGCAATCAAAAATCATTAACCATGATACAAGCCCTTCTTACAGAACACCGATCTCAGGTGACGCTGAAGACAATACCCACTTACTTTAAACATCAAAACTCCCTTCCTGCTCATCCAAGCTTGTGACATACTTGTCCACACCGAACTGCCACCTTGATTCTCACTTCAAATTCCATACTACTCACTGCACCCGACATGCCAATGTACGATAGGACATGATTCTTATCATAACTTTGGAACCACTAATAGGTCAACACTCCATCATATAAAAGCTTTTCGCTGAACTCACTTCAGGAGAAACATAGCAACACACAGGCAAATTCTTATAACCGTAGAACATGCAAACATCTAGGTAGTGGTCTAAGGCACCATAGCCTTTTCGGAATCCACTTCCACATAACAAGCCATAATAGAAGAATGCTCCTGAATAATATCAACTACGGCGGCTGACAAGCCTCATACGCACCGTCACAAATCACTTGCATAACTTGATCACACGGAAGGAACTGATCTCCACCACTAATACGCCAACTCGATCATGGCTAGCCAATCTATCTTCGTCCAATTTATCCTTGATTGCCATCGAAACAATAATAACTCCATCCAACACTTACCATACTCTATCCGCACTCATCCCGAGTAACCTTGAACTGCGAGACCATGTTGCCTCAAATCCCACGCACTATTTTCACACCTGCCAATTGCTACATCGCAAGCCAAAACATCACAGAACATTATGTGCCTCTTCTCATAGGCTGTTAACAAGCTTGATTCTTACCCGTAACCACACGCCCAAAATTATTAGGCATCACACCTCATCTTGTGAATTTACCATGATCGCTGTTGAGAGCCACCCGCTCTGAATTGGCCCCGAATATAATCAACTCCATGAGTCTTCCATGACATGAATACCCCCTTGGCAAAGGACCCGCCAAATCACTACCCTTGGAACCCGCATCTATACAAAAAAATTCCTAAATCTTCCTCCAAGTCTGAAAAAGGGCCAATAAGGCTAACGATAGCCCACCTTTAATACTTCCTTTGCTTAAATTACCACTTATGGTCCTTTCCCGTAGCTAAAATAGCCCATCGATATGCTAATAGCCAAAAATCTCGCAAGTAGTTAACCATGCAACCCAATCATAAGCGGTGGGACTCTCCCACTTAGCATGAAGCCATCATTTCACAAATCTGGAATTCACCCATCCTGTTTATCTCTTATTGACATAACCTCGCGCAGTTAACCGCCAAAGTTCTCGAAATCTTTCTGTAAAACCCCTTCTTATATTCTCACTCATCAATCATATTTGCACAACCGATCCCTTTGCTATATAACCGATAGAATTCTTCGCAGAAGCCTCGCCAACCACGCGACCGCTAATCTGCTCACTTGGGTAACCCACCTATAAAAGCTCTCCCCGGCATCTTCCCACGCTACTGCATAGGGTACAATCACTATGACATCAATAACCCATCCTGAGTCTGAGCTCACTCTGCAACTGCACAAGTCCATTTACCCCCGGTGGACATCATTTAAATATGCGGCAACATCCTTCCAATTCAAAGTTATGCTGCATCCTTCTTCACTTAAGCGACTCCTTTTCGTCATATTAAATCTCCTGCCGCACAAGAATCCCTACTTCAAATTAGATCCATAGACCCCCAATAACCAAGCACTAATATTCTCAAATCGCTCCAAACCCTCCTTAAGGTACGTGGTCATCCCAGTGCAAAGCCCATACGCAGCTCCGCCACTCTCCCACTTTGGCTGGAACTCATCCCCTTAATCGACTACTCGACCTTCGCTTACCTGGCCTTTTTATAATTTTGAACACCGCCTAACTCTTCCCACATGTCCTTCCTCATCCTTTGATATTCAGTGACTGTCTTAAATAAAATTGAACTTCTTGGCACTTGAACCCACAATTACTGCTAACTTTAAACCTTTCCGAAGGTCATCTTTATCGAACCGTCAACATTAGAAATACTGATTCAATCCTGAACCACCACACCTTGCGATATTCGACAGTTGCATCTCCAATACTATTTCGCAATATCTTGCCCCAAAGGCGAATTGTAGCAGATCATAACACCGACAAACTTAGTACGTTCAATTAGGGCAACGACACCCCATCACAAAAGAAAGCTCCACCACACTTGCAAATACCAAGTCTCATTACATCCACCAGCCTACACCTGACCATCCTTAGTCCGATTGCCTTTCCCCTGCCATATAAAATACCGAATCTCTTGATTATGTACTGAGTAAACCTTCCTTCAAGTCATTCATTGCCCCGATACATTGGCAAACTTTATACCATCATAATAATACTGCGGAACAATTGTTCATAAGCATCGTGGCAACTTGTGCCCAGCCCCAGAGCCCTCAGAAGTACCGTTACTAGGTTGAAACAATAAAATATTCTTCCACAAAGCGATGATAATAATCTGATCAGCTATACCAGGAGAAACATCCTGTATCACATATGTAGTACCATTACGGTTCTTAAATTTTTGATTTATAACAAGTGGTTCGCGTCGCGTAAGATTGAGTAGGAAAGAAACGAAGGCATAAGCCTCACAGGAAATCAAATCGCATGATAAGGAATCAAGAAGGGAAGTACTCCTAACAGTCCTGCAGCCTCCTGAGGATAAGTACAGACGTCTCCGTACCGATCCGCGAGACTCTACTAGACTTACTCATAACTCGTGAGACCCTAGAAACTTAGTGGTCTGATACCATGTTGTCACGACCCAAAATCCACTAAGGGTCGTGGTGGCGCCGGACACTGCTGTCAGGCAAGCCAACCAAATCATTTAATCAAAATCTCGTTTTAATACTTTTGAAGTCTAGGATTTTCCTTCCATATTTAGCAATTTAAAAGATAATAGTCTCAAATCAAATTTAAATGATAAGCAGTTAATACAAATACTTCAAACCATCCCAGAACCGGTGGCACAAGTGCATGAGCATCTACTGACAAGGAAGATAAAATACAACATCCGTCCGGAATACAGTGGACAGGGAGTAAATACAGTATAGTGGAAGGGATTGCTCTAGCTGCGGTCGTCCCAAATAATGCAACTCACCTAGTCCCAGAATCATCCGTGCTGCTACGCCCAGTAGACCGCTAGAGTTACATATGCCTGTGCAACAAAAATGCACAGAAGTGTAGTATGAGTACGTAAACAACATGTACTCAATGAGTATCCCGCCTAATCTCGAAGAAGTAGAGACGAGAGGTTAACTTCAACACTTGCTAGAGGTTGAATAAAAATATACTAAAAATGTGGGGAAATCAAGGATTTATATAGTAGTTCTAACTCACGAAGTCGGAAAACAGGTAAACACCTTTAACAAGTAATAAAGGATTTTCAAGGTTTACTTTTCATTATCTTATCAATTTGTCTGAAGCCATGAAAGGCAATATCAACATTTAAAATTCTCAGGTAACAATATATATCATGCGCAAATCATGCCGAGGTCAACAGCCCGCTCCAACAGAAATGTAAACTGTGCGCTGCCGAGGGTCGAATGACTCGAACCATAGATGCATCTATTACCCCGCTCGCAAACTATCTATGCGACGCGGTCAACATAAAATAAACAATCACATTGCTCGCGAATCAATCATGCGATGCAGGTTCACATAAAAAATACATGCTCAAATAGCCAATTAAGGATTTATCAGGGAGCTTTTATCCAATTAAAAGCCAGTCCCCTTTTTAACAATTAAAGAAGTTAAATTTAATCCTTTTTGAAATTTATTTACTAATTCAATGCGATCTAAGCAATCCAAGATATCAATGAGCTTACAATTAATCCAAGTATAGCATGCTTTTGGGTCCTAACTACCCAAACAATAGCATAATAGTAGCTACGCACGGACTCTCGTCACCTCGTGCGTACGTAGCCCCTACAAATAGGAACACATAATCAATTATTTCACCTATGGGGACAATTCCCTCTTACAAGGTTAGAAAGGAGACTCACCTCGCTCCGAAGATCCATAACCGGCATTCCACACTCTTCGAAAGACTTGAATCGATGCACAACACTCCAAAACTAGCCAATAATTATGTAAATCCATTAGTATATGCTAAGGTACTCATTATAATCCAATTTATAGTAATTCCTAACCCCGATCGAAAAGTTGACAAAAATGCCCCCGGGCTCACGTGTCTGGAATCCAAAATTTTTCGAAGAATAAGTTTACCCATGGCCTCATAAACTCAAATATATGATTTTATCTAAATTCCATACCCAAAATTGCGGTTAAATTCCAAGAATATAAATTCTAGGTCTTTCTACCAAAACCCCCAAATCTCTACCAATTTCAATGCTTAAATCCATACATAGTTGATGTATTTAACTCAAAATAGGTGGGGCTAACTTACCTTATCATTGATGATAAAATCCTCTCTTGAAGCTCCCTAAAAATCGCCCAAGCCATGAAAATATGAGAGAAAATGGCCGAATCCCGATTTTAAAACAACCCCTCTGCCTCCGGCTACTTCCGCTTCTGCGGTCCCGCTTTTGCGGACCATCAGCCTCTTCTGCGGTCCTCTCCAGCTGACCCCCTTCCGCTTCTGCGACTATCCTTCCGCAGATGTGGTCCCGCTTCTGCGGAATCTTGACCACATCTATGGTCCTCGAGCCTTGACCAAAAATCCAATTCTGCGGGGCCGCATCTGTGGTCAACCCACCGCAGAAGCAAAAATACCAACAACCAGACCCTTCAGTTGTCCAAAAATTCCAAATTTCGATCCGTTAGCCACCCGAAATCCACCCGAGGCCCCCGGGACCCCAACCAATCATACCAACCAGTCCCAAAACACATTACGGACTTGCTCGAGGCCTCAAATTACATTAAACAACACGAAAATCACGAATTACACCCCAATTCAAGCTTTATGAACTTTAGAACTTCAAAGTTCTGTTTTCGATGTTTAAACCTATCAAATCACGTCCGATTGACCTCAAATTTTGCGCACCAATCATATTCGACATTACAGACCTACTCTAACTTTCTAAATCGGATTCTGACCCCGATATCAAAAAGTCCACTTTCGGTCGAACTTTTCAAAACCTTCAATTTTCTATCTTTAGCCAAATGACTTCAAAATGACCGATGGACCTCCGAATTCACTTCCGATCGCGCCCCCAACTCCAGAATCACCATACAGAGCTATTCGCAGTCTCGGAGTCTCCAACGAACATCGATAACACTGAAATGCACTTCAAACCAAAATTATGAAATTTCTTCTAAAATGCTCACTTCCACAATAGGCGCTAGAACACTCCCGGGTTATCCAAAATCCGAACCGGGAATATGCCCAAGTCTGAAATCATCATACGAACCTGCTGGAACCTTCAGATCCTGATTTCGAGGTCATTTACTCAAAATTTCAATCCTAGTTTATTCTTTCAACTTTAAGTTTCCGAAATAAGAATTCTCCTTCCAAATCAACTCTGGACTTTTCGAAATTCAATTCCGACCACACGTACAGGTCACAATACTTGAAATGAAGTTGTTCATGGCCTCAGACTGCTGAACGACGTGCTAGACCCTAAAAAGACCGGTCGGGTCATTATAATCTCTATATGGGTTTCTTTCAATACCCTAGTTTCTTTTCTATACCTTCTTAGATTTGTACAGATGTACGATGATTTGAGTTTGTTCATTGAGTGTTTTACATTTTCCTTGAGATTCTTTACAAGAATTATGTGATTTCAAGTGTTTTTTATCTTCTTCTAAAACTAGGGTTTTCAGAACTTCTTTTTACAAAAAAAAAACTTTGTTTAAATGATTATTTGTGTTTAAACTTCTATTGCTCACATATTTTGACAGATTCTATGCGTTCACTACAATCTTAACTCATCTATGCTGAAAGCCCTAATTTTTTAGGGCTCTTTGTTTGGTTCTGTGTATTAGCCTGACTGACCGGTTCTCATTTTGAGTTCTTGTGATTTCTCGTAATTGTCTTGCCCTGATATACTTCTACTGAGTTTCTTAGCCTAAACTTACATTGATTCTATGTGCTTGTGTTCATGTTGACTGTCATATCAAGACTTGCCTCTTTTTCATTGAACCAGTATTGTTTAACTTTCATGTTTGCTAGAGTTGTGTGTCGATTCTTAACTATCCATGTCTTACTTTATTTATATGTTGAACATGCTGACTTTTTTTCATGACTTGCCCTTTGATTGGGCTATGTAATATTCTAAATGTTATATCTCTTGGTTTTATTTGAACACTTTCCTTTAAATCTCCGATTCTTACCTTTCTACTCAATTTGATTGATTTGCTCGCCTTAATTGATTTTCCCTTACCTTGTCTGCATTTGATAGTAGGCTATATAGTTGATATTAACACCTTAATTGCTCATGCTTTGTTGTTGTTTTATAAGGTAAATTGCCAACAAAATGCTTTAAATTGTGTTATTTGGTTTCAAAGGGAATATTATATGTGAGGAAGCAACATGAAGTGGTTGGAGGCAATAATGTGAAGAAAACACCCAATCAAAAAGTATCTGAACACAAAGAGCAAAAGAAAATGACTGGACAAAAGTCCACCGCGACTGTGGTGGACCGCGGAGACAAAATGAAGAAAATAAACGAGGCAGTGTTTACCGCGGTCCAGGCCGCGGCCGCGATGAACTGTTCACGTATCTGAAAATTGGGGGCTAACGTGTCAATTCGGGAAAACTTTTGTAAAACCCTTATAAGCTATAGAAACTCGCCCAAAATAGTTTAATCTTGTTTTGAGAATAATTTTGGAGGAGAAACAAGTGTGAGAGATCACCTAAAACATCATAGTTCTTTTATCTCTTTTATTTTCTTGCAATTTCTACATTATGAATAATCTAATAGTTTTCTCCTACGTTGTTATGAGTAGCTAAATCCTTTGTCTAGGGTTTTGATGGAACCTATTGAAGGATGAACTTCTTGATTATGTTAATATAGATTGCCAGTTTAATCTCTATTTGTTCAACTACGTGTTTGTTGTAGTTAATTGACAGGATCCTCATTTAGCTGTGCATATTTAGTGTGCATAACTCGGGAGAGAGTGCATATTTAGGTAGTTGTTGAATAACATCACTCCCAAAGTATAAGAGGGATCTATCACTGCGGGTTTAAAGGCAGGTTTAGGGATAACGAAGCCTTGGGTGCAATTTAACGTGAGCTGTAATAAACTAAGCTAGTAGCATATCTCGGGAGAATGCGTCTAGTAGATTATTGTGATTACTTGGGAGATATTTACGGTAAATAAAGTGCTCATGATTGATAGAGATATGTTGGGTAATTTATATGAAACATAATCGGACGTGATTCCATCAATAGGGGAAATCATAGCCTTAGAACCTTCTCATAATTGTTTACAACTCAAGCATATTTAGTTTTCAGCTGTCTATTTACTTTCAGTCTTAGTTATTAGTAATACCATAAACTGTGATTTATCAAGTTTGGGGAAGTTGATTTCATAGAATTGAGTACATCCAAAGAAAGTAATTGATAGGTTAATTCCCTGTGGGTTTGACTCTGGGCCTAAATACCCAGACTATATTTGCAACGTCCGCATGTCTTTTTATAAGGCATAGTTGGGCGTGATCAAATTTTGGCACCGTTGCCGGGGAATTTTTAGTGTTATCAATTACAATTGAAAGAAGTATAAAAATTCGTAGTGTAGTCAGTTCTATCTATACCCAATCTTTCCATTGAAATTCTAACGTTTAAACTCTTGTGGAAATTAGGTGTATGCCTAGAAGTTCTTCGAGGACTGGAGAACTGTTAGAAGGACTCTCAGACCCTGAAAAAACATTCAGGGCATTGAACCGTGCCAACAAGAGACTTCAACAATCCCAACAATCACACCAGCTCGAATTTGACATGGGTGATGCAGACAACGTCATTAGAAATGTTGGGGATACGCCAGCAAACCCTAACGTGAGAGTAGTGGCACCTCTTGTGCCCGAAGCTACACTTTATGATTGGGCACAGCCCATAGCTGATAACCTGTCCACTGCCATAGCTGTGCCTGCAATCCAAGCGGAGACCTTCCAAATAAACAACAATATGATGCATCTACTGCAGAATAAAGGATTGTTCTTCGAGTCACACATTGAAGACCCGTAGCAACACTTGAAAAATTTTCTGTCAATTTGTATGACCCAAAGGCAACCAAATGTGACCCCAGAAGCTATCAAGCTGTTACTGTTCCCATTCTCTGTGACCGGGGAAGCTCAGACTTGGCTAAATTCGCTCCCTATCAATTCCATAGCAACCTGGGAGGAATTAGTTAAGTAGTTCCTAAATAAGTTCTATCCGCCCAACAAGACTACAAGACAGATTGATGAAATATTACAGTATAAGCAGCAGCTGACTGAGTCCTTGCAAGAAACTTAGGAAAGATTTAAAGGGATGCTAGTGAAATGTCCTCACCATGGCATTCTAGACCAGATGCTCGGCCAGAGATTCTACATGGGGCTAGCTGACAATTTAAAAGAAATGTGAAAGATTCAGCTGGAGGGGCATTTTTGAGTAAGACATTCACCGAGCACAAAATCCTTCTTGATAAGATGTCACAAAATTCGGGTTGGATGACTAGAGGTACAACACTGGCACCCATAGTGCATTCAGTTCCTGTTGACCTTAATAATTCGCATGAATAGAACATGGCCACACTCATGACCCAGATGAGCATATTGACAAAGAAGATTGATGAGATGGTACAAAACAGGTGCACATTGTTGATACAACAAATGGAGGACTATGTACACCTTGTATTAATCAGTCTTATGTGTGTTCATGGAGCGGAGAAGGTGAAAATCAAGGAGCAAGGGAATATATGAATTATGTCAACAACTATGGGGGTCAGAGACAAGGAGCATAACAATAGAGACTGCCGCAAAATCAGCACTACAGGCCTAACATGCAACAGCCTGGGGGTATGCACCCGCAAAACCAAATGGTGCCAGTACCATATCAGAAACCACACGGCTATCCACAGCAAAATCAGCAGCAACTAACATATCAACCACCTCCTCAGCAAGATAACATGATAGAAATCAGGGGTATGCTTCAGCAACTCATTGGGACAAATAATAAAGTGCAGGAAAAGTTGGCAGTGCATGATTCAGCCATAAAGAGCATTGAAACGCAGTTGGGACAGCTGTCCATTGCTATAAACAACCGCCCTCAAGGAACTTTGCCTGCAGATACAAACATAAACCCCAAGGAGCAAAACGCGAATCAGGTGATGGCAGTAACCCTGCGGAATGGGAGAGACTTAGACAGAGAGCAGGAAATTATACAAAATAGCAAGGAGAATACACTCGCCACTCCAGTTCCATTAGAGATAGATGAAAAAACATAGCCAACTGAAGTAGTGGTTGAATAGACTCATGATGCAAAAGGTAAGGAGAAGGTGAATGAACAAGCTGCAGAGCAGGGGGCACCTCTTGTGCTAGAAAACTCCAACAGAGAGAAGCCTGGAAATGCACAAAGGGTGATACCTGCACCCTTCCCTCAGAGACTGGTAAAACAAAAGAAAACAAACCAATACAAGAAATTCATGGAGATGATGCATCATATTCAGTTGAATATTCCGCTGATGGATGCTCTGAGAGAGATGCCCGGTTATGCCAAGATGATGAAGGATCTAATGTCACGGAAGTTTGATTTTCAGAATCTATCCATTGTGATTCTGACACAGACCTGCAATGCAGTAGTAACAAGATCGATGGCTCAAAAGATGTCTGATCCAGGTAGCTTCACTATCCCATGCACAATTGGGAGTTATGCCTTTGCAAAGGCATTGTGTGATTTGGGAGCCAACATAAATATGATGCTGCTGGCGGTGTACACCAAGCTGGGCATTGGCAGAGCTAGACCGACTTCGATGCTGCTACAGCTGGCTGACCGCACGGTAAAAAGGCCAACTGGTATTCTTGATGATGTGTTGGTGCAAGTGGGGAAGTTGGTGTTCCCAGCAGACTTTGTTATTCTGGATTGTCAGGTAGATGAGGAGATACCTCTCATTTTGGGTAGACAATTTTTGGCCACTGGCAGAGCATTGATCGATTGTGAGAATGGGAAATTAAAAATGAGACTGAATGATGAAGAATTCATATTCAATGTTCAGCAATCTATGAGGAGACCCAGCGAATATGCTAATTGCTCTCTAGTGGAGGCAACAGATATGATCATGCAAGAAGATGATGTGACCCTGACTGTTAAGGATCCATTAGAGGCATGTCTTACAAATTTAGAAGAGGTGGATGGTGAAGGGTTAGCTGAATGGGTCATGGCACTTGAAGGCCAAGGATTCTGGAAAAGGGAACCTCAGTTCGAGTCCCTTGAATTAGAAAAAAGGGCTACACCTCCAGCAAAGCCATCAATAGAAGAACCACCCAAGCTGGAGCTGAAGCCCCTCCCAGAACACCTCATGTTTTCTTAGGCCCCAATTATACTTTGCCTGTTATTATATCATCCCGTTTGCTAGATGTGCAGGTAGAACATCTCTTACAGGTGCTGCAGGAAAGCAAGACTACCATTGGCTGGACCATGGCAAACATTAAGGGTATCAGCTCGACCTTCTATATGCATAAGATTCTCTTGGAAGAGGGGCACAAACCTTCCAGAGAACATCAACGAAGGCTGAACCCGAACATGAAAGAGGTAGTAAAGAAGGAGGTGATCAAATGGTTATATGCGGGAATCATCTTCCCCATCTCTAATAGCAATTGGGTCAGCCCTGTCCAATGTGTGCCGAAAAAAGGGGGAATGACTGTTGTGCAAAATGAGAACAATGAGTTGATCTCAACTCGTACAGTCACGGGATGGCAAATTTGCATGGATTACCAAAAATTGAATATGGCCACCCGGAAGGACCATTTCCCCTTGCCTTTCATTGACCAAATGTTGGACAGGCTGGCCGGGCGATCACACTTCTGCTTCTTGGATGGATATTCGAGGTACAATCAGATGTCAATAACCCTCTAAGATAGAGAGAAAACATCCTTCACCTATCCATATGGCATCTTCGCCTTTCAGAGAATGCCTTTTGGGCTTTGCAATGCACCAGCGATATTTCAACGGTGCATGTTAGCCATCTTCACTAACATGGTGGAGGACATTATGGAATTCTTTGTGGATGATTTCTTCGTGGTGGGATATTCATTCGAAGACTGTCTTCACAATTTAAGGAGAGTGCTTAAAAGATGTATGGAGACAAATTTAGTGCTAAACTGGGAGAAGTGCCATTTTATGGGACATGAAGAGATAGTCCTGGGGCATCGAGTGTCCAGGAAAGGAATTGAAGTCGACCATGCTAAGGTTGACGTGATTGAAAAGCTACCACCACCCACTTAAGTCAAGGCGGTGAGAAGTTTCCTTGGACACGCCGAGTTCTACTAGCGTTTCATAAAAGATTTTTCCAAAATTGCTAACCCATTATGCAAACTCCTTGAAAAGGATCAGCTCTTTGTGTTTTCTAATGATTGCAAGTTGGCATTTGAGGAATTGAAGAAGTGGTTGGTAATTGCACCCATCATTGTTGCACCCAACTGGGAGCAACCATTTGAGTTCATGTGTGACGCCAGTTACTATGCCATAAGAGCAGTCTTGGGGCAGCAAGTAGGACACTAAGCGGTGCACAACCCAACTACACTGTGACAGAGAAGGAGATGTTAGCGGTGTTCATTGCTTTTGACAAGTTCAGATCAAATCTGATTGGATCCAAGGTAATTGTATACACTGATCACGCAGCTCTCAGGTACTTGATTGAATAGAAGGAGTCTAAGCCACGCCTAATTCGTTGGGTGCTGCTGTTGCAAGAATTTGACATCGAAATTAGTAATCGTAAGGGCATAGAAAATCAAGTCGCTGATCATTTATCACGACTTGAAGGAGCTGAAAAATCAGTCGAGGTCGAAGAGATTCTGGAAACCCTTCCAGACAAGCAGCTGCTCGCAGCTAGTCTTAAGGAAGCACCATGGTATGCAGACTTTGTATATTACGTGGCTTGTGGTATAGTTCCCCATGACCTTTCATCTTTACAAAAGAAAAAGTTTTATCGTGATTGCCGCATATATTATTAGGACGAGCCTTATTTGTTTAGAATATGTATTGATAATATGATCCGGAGGTGTGTTCCCGAGATAGAACAATCTTCTGTTTTGCAGGCTTGTCACACATCAGCATATGGAGGACATTTTGGAGGGGTCAGGACACCTGCGAAAGTGCTAGAGGCCGAATTCTTTTGGCCAACAGTGTTTAGAGATGCATACCTATGGGTGAAGAGCTGTGATGAATGTCAGCGGACCGGGAACATCTCCCGTCTCCATAAGATGCACATAAACCCGATTCAAAAGGTGGAGGTGTTAGATGTTTGGGGGATTGACTTCATGGGTCCCTTCGTCAGCTCTTTTGATAATAAGTACATACTTGTTGTTGTGGATTACATGTCCATATGGGTTGAAGCTGTAGCGTTGCCCACTAATTATGCAAGAGCGGTGGTGGGACTTTAGAAGAAGAATATATTCACCCGCTTTGGGACACCAAGAGCGATTATCAGTGATGGAGGCACCCACTTCTGTAATAGAGCCTTCGAGAATTTGCTTGCAAAGTATGGCATACGCAATAAGGTGGCTACCCCATAACATCCTCAGACTAGTGGTCAGATTGAAGTGTCCAACAGAGAAATATAGAGTGTGCTAACCAAGACAGTGAACGCCACAAGAACTGATTGGGCAAAAAAGCTAGATGATGCACTCTGGGCTTATAGAACTTCCTTCAAAACACCAATTGGTATGTCACCATATAAGTTGGTATTTGGAAAGGCCTGCTACTTGCCAGTGGAACTTGAACATAAAGCGTGGTAGGCATTGAAACAACTGAACTTAGATATTGAGGCGGTAGGCACCGCAAGAATCACTGCATTGCATGAGCTCGACGAGTTCAGATATCTTGCTTTTGAGAGCACAAAATTGTATAAGGAGAGAATGAAGAGGTTGCACGACCAAAACATTGTTGAGCGACATTTCAAACCTGGGTATATGGTATTGCTTTATAACTCAAGATTACGGCTGTTCTCGGGTAAGCTTAAGTCTAGATGGTCTGGTCCATTTCGAGTGGTAAAAGATTTCCCTTCACGAGCTGTGGAGATTGCCTCAGAGAAAGACTCTCACACATTTAGAGTCAACGGGCAGAGATTAAAGTTATACATAGGCATGAAAGAGCCAAAGGTAGTATCTGAGACACATCTGACGGAATCTCAGAGGTCGAGCGAGCCTTAAATACGCTTATTTGCGTCATGCCACGACGTTAAATCAGGTGTTGCATGGGAGGCAACCCACGAATGTTGTTGTAAGTTTGTTCTTGTAATTTCATATAAAAAAAGGAGATGTGCCAGCCCCGCGACCGCGGCGTGGACCTCGATCAACCGAGGAACACACTGTTTCAGGCGTTAAAATTACCCCGCGACTGCGGCAAGGACCGCGGTGAACTGCGGAAATCAATGGGGGGTGTAAAAATTCCTCGCGACCGCGGTGAACCGCGGGACACACTGTCTCGAATGTTAAAAGCCCCCGCGGCCGCGGTGGACCTCGGTCGAC
The DNA here is from genome assembly GCA_026770625.1 of Nicotiana glauca. NCBI lineage: Eukaryota > Viridiplantae > Streptophyta > Magnoliopsida > Solanales > Solanaceae > Nicotiana > Nicotiana glauca. The sequence continues at coordinate 67,313 of MU782921.1, read as the reverse complement.
CGCGGGGGTACCATGTATTGTAATTTTTTTATTTTTTTATTTTTGTTCCGTTTTGTTTATTCCTCTTTCTTCTCTTCTTCCATTTAATTTTGAAGACCTAATAAACAAAACCCCCTCTCTCTCAACCCAAACCAACGATTCCCCCCAAAAAAAATCCCCAATCCCTCTCTCTCTGTAAAACCCTAACTCTTCCCCATATTCAACTCTTCCCCTTCTTCCCTCACAATCACCCCTACCTTCTTCACCTTAAGGTATGAATTCCGACCCCCCTTCTCTTCTCTTTCTATTTTTGTTGTATTATGCTACTTAAATGTTGTTACAATGTAGCATTAGTGATAGGATTTTGTTTGTTTAAGTTTTCTTCTTAATTTTTTTATTTAATTTTGTTTTTGTTGGCACATGTTGGTGAAGGGGCTGTGTATTGAATGTTGGAGGGTATTGTTGGTGGGTGATTGTGTGTAGCAAGTGTGGGGTGTGTGGGTGTAGTAGATATGTGCATTAGGGAAGTTTCTTGATGCCCATGGGCCATGTATATGAAGATAATTGCCTTGCCCACAATGTATTTGGGAAATTGCCTCAATGGAGATATAAGGAGATGTTGTGACATGGTTGCGGTGAAGTCTGAGTAACCATCCATAGTCACACATTTTAGGCCCGTCCTAATACGTGTTTCTCTATTTTGACAGGTACTATGAGTTCATCCCGTAAGAGACGAAACACCGGGTCCTCTGCTAGTGGTCCATGAGGCTCCTCACGAGCTAGGGGCTAAGCCAGTGCACCGCAGTTCGATAGCACTCAGTTTTTAACTGAATCAGTAGAGACAAGGTACAATCAGAAAGTTGCAAAGAAGTTACTCCATGAGGTCCATATTGATCGGATGACATTGGTGAAAGAGTGCCCCAATATGTTTAATGAGCTAAGAAGGTGTCAGCTGGAAATCTTCTTTGAGGCTCCCGAGGAGGCCAATATTCAGCTAGTGCGACAGTTTTATGCAAATCTACCAGAAAACTAGGATGGGGTTGTGACTGTGCGCAACACCCGGGTTAATGCTTCTATAGAGGTCACCCGCAGAGCATATTGCCTCCCCACATTCACGGGTGACGATCACTACATCATGTCTTATTGCCCGATGGTTAGGGGTGGGCATACTTTGGGCAAACCCGAAATCCAAACCGAAATCCGAATTTCTTGGATTTTTGGTTTGGATTTTCAGATTACGGATTGGATTTTGGATTTAATTTTTAAAATTTTTGGATTTCGGATTGGATGTTGGATTTCGTACTTCGAATTATTGGATATCCGAAAATCCAAAATTCTTATACTTTATATTTAGTCCATTATTCATATGTCAATAGTAATAAGTTCAATACCCTACACATTAGATATTATCATATATATTCAATATTAATTACTAAGTTATTATGAGAATACTTTCTATTTGGACATGGTTTTACTATTTCTACTTCTTATCTGTCGTATTAACATCTCTATTGTATTTTTTATTTTTTATTTTTGTATATGATAATTTCATTACTTTAATATTTCATTTGAATGATTGAGGTGAAAATGAAGTACTTTTCAGGCAGTTTAACATTAGTACTTCATTTGGATATTTATTTTTGTAAAAAGAAGAAACATCTCAAGTTATAAGCTCAAAACCGAAAATCCAAAATATCCAAACTGATTAATCCGAAACCGAACTTAAAAAATCCTATTTAATCTGAACTTATTTGGATTGGATTTGGATTGTCATTTTGTTAATTCGAAAACTAAAAATCCAACCGAAATTCATTAGTAATCCGAACTGCCCGAACGTCCACCCCTACCGATGGTTGACTGGGATAGAACTTAGGAGGTAATCTGTATACTTGGCAGAATGGCCAAATGGGTAGCACAACCGACGACTCTACACTTACAGTCTCTTAATTGTGAGGCCAAGTGTTGGCTCACTGTCATCAACACTCGTCTGCTACCATCCAGCAATACCACGGATGTGAATGGGCCATGAGCTTCTATGATCTACTGCTTTATGACTCACCGAGGGTTTGATGTCGCCGAGTCCTCCATGATAAAATGTTCATTAGATCGCCCGAGCTAATCAAGGGCCACTACTTCCCTTCGCTAGTCACCCGACTGTGCCGCCTTGCTAATGACCCCGAGAACCTTCGAGTTGACGGGAAATTACCTCTGAAGGCTCCTTTCCGGGCAAAGAAAATTGGACTAGAGGGAAGAGTGTTTGTGCCACACAGTGATGACTCGTATGATGAGTTTGATGATAATGCTGGGGCTATTGAGATCATAGCTCCTCCGAGAGGGGACGAGGCAGAACCATCACATCCACGCCGAAGCACTCGCATGGACGCTTTGGAGGAGGAGATGACTGGGCTGCGAACCTCCGTCGCTGACTTGGGTACCCGTATTGATTCCGTGGCTGACCAACAGGTGAAGTCGGAAAATAAATTCATGGGCTGGTTGAGTGCTCTGGGTCGCGCCTGCAACGTGAACCTAGACACAGTTTCAAATAAAGAGTGATCCTTCAGGGAAGTTCCTTTACCTCACTGCTTTTTATATTGTCAAGTCATGGGGACATGTCTTCATTTTAAGTGTGGGGTGGGGGAGACTTCGTTGTATGTTTGTACTTGTAAAAAAAAATTAACTATTTGTTGTTCTTGGTTTTGTTTCGCATTGATTGCTTTAGTGATAGAGTAAAAGTTATAATAGTAAGTGACTTGTCCCGACGATGGATCTCTTTCGACGGGGTTCTTGAGGGACTAAGTCGAAGAAAAAAAAGGAATATAGAGACTCTTCCTAATGACGGATCCTTTAGACAATTTTCTTGAGGGAAGTTAGTCTAGAGAAAATACCAAAAAGATTTTTTTTAGGTAGTGTAGTAACTCCCCCTTGGTTTTTCTTTTGGCCACGGTTCTTTTCCAAGGGTTTAGCTTGAACCGGCTATAGGTAGATTTTTTTGTTTTTAGGTTAGGATTAATGGGTGACGAGCTTAAAAATCGAAGAAGAAAAACCCTTAGCGCTTTTACACTCGAACACGATAGACGCTAGTGTGTAGCGCTTAGCTTCAAGGGTTGAATCTCATTTAAGTTCCTTAAAAATTGTATGTTTGTACCTATCTTGAACAATCAAAAGAGAATGTCTAGATAAACTAATCCGGAGTGAGTCATGTGCCATGTGTGTGTGAATGTTACTCTATTCCTTGCTATACAATTGATGCCTAGAACTTGCCCTGTGTGTGTGTGCAAAGCGAAATAGTAGCTTCATTCAGTTTTAGAAGTGATATAGGCGTTTCTTTGTTGAGCCAGACATATAAAGTAAACCCACCTGAATGCATTACATCTTAGTTAACCCCGTTGAGCCTATAAGCCTATTTCTTTGGCAACCACAACGTAAACCTAACCCAATTGTTTGAATAGCCTGTTGTTTGAACCAATTTTCTTCTCACTAAGAACTAGAATGATATTGAAAATATGCAAAAGCAAAAGTGTGGGGTGGTGGTTTGGTTTTTGAAGTGGAACCATGGAAATAGAGAAAATGTGCAGAATGTGAAGCATAAATAGAGAAGCACCACGAAAATAAATAAATAAATAAAATATATTGTATAGTAATTAATAAGTGGTAGCTTGTACAAATTGCACCTAATGTATGGGGATGTTTAAATAAATATGGTGGAGTGTTGGCTGACAAAACGATGATCTTGAAGTTTAATGTAATTGTATTAAAAATGCTTAGGGAGGCTAGTCACTATATCCAAATATATCCTACCCGTCCCTTAGCCTACATTACAACCAAATAAAGTCCTATTGATCTTAGGCTAAGTGGGGCTCGATTAGTCGAGTACTACACTACGGGCAAGCCTATGGTGCATCTTTGTGGCATGTGAATGTTCTTTTTGAGAGTGAGCGAATTCTGTCTATTTTAGTTCCTAATTGTTATCACTATCATTATATATGGAACTACTCTCTTGTGTGATGAGAGGGCATGTGATTCACAAAGGAAAGGTACGTCTTGACTATTGTGTAGAGTGGTTTGAGTAAGTGCAAATGTTACGGGGTACGAAAGATTTGATTCTTGAAGAAAAGTTTGCTCACTACTATGTGTAACTTCTGTAAAATGTTCATGGTATTAGTCGTTGAGGGAAAAGCTTAGGGAAGGAAGTTTGATGGAGTGTGGTGAATTGCTCGAGGACTAGCAATAATCTAAGTGTGGGTGTTGATAGTAGGCTATATAGTTGATATTTACACCTTAATTGCTCATGCTTTGTTGTTGTTTTATAAGGTAAATTGCCAACATAATGCTTTAAATAGTATTATTTGGTTTCGCAGGGAATATTATATGTGAGGAAGCAACATGAAGCGGTTGGAAGCAATAATGTGAAGAAAACGCCCACTCAAGAAAATGACTGGACAAAAGTCCACCGCAACCGCGGTGCAGAGCGCGAAGACAAAACGAAGAAAATAAATGAGGCAGTGTTTACCGCGGTCCACGCAGCGGTCGCGGTGAACTGTTCACGTATCTAAAAATTGGGAGCGAAAGTGTCAATTCGAGGAAACTTTTGTAAAACCCTTATAAGCTATAGAAACTCGCCCAAAATAGTTTAAGCTTGTTTTGAAAATAATTTTGGAGGAGAAACAAGTGTGAGAGATCACCCAAAACATCATAATTATTTTATCTCTTTTATTTTCTTGCAATTTCTACATTATGGATAATCTAATAGTTTTCTCCTAAGTTGTTATGAATAGCTATATCCTTTGTGTAGGGTTTTGATGGAACCTACTGAAGAATGAACTTCTTGATTATGTTAATATAGACTGCCAGTTTAATCTCTATTTGTTCAACTACGCATTTGTTGTAGTTAATTGATAGGATCCTCAATTAGCTGTGCCTGTTTAATGTGGATAACTCGGGAGAGAGTGCATATTTAGGTAGTTGTTGAACAACATCACTCCCAAAGTATAAGAGGGATCTATCACTGCGGGTTTAAAGGCATGTTTAGGGATAACGAAGCCTTGGGTGCAATTTAACGTGAGCTGTAATAAATTAAGCTAGCTAGCGTATCTCGAGAGAGTGTGTCTACTAGATTATTATGATTACTCGGGAGAGATAATCAGCTCTTTGAACTTGGGCAATGCGAACTGCAAAAATTTGAGTGTGGCCGTAGTGGCTTCTATTACGGTCCGCACAAAATGGACTGCGGATCGCATTGGGCTTCAACCTTCAACTTGGTAACTCTCTGAACCCTGGCTCTGCGTACCCATGAAATCGAGTGCGGTCGCAATGATAGTAATGCGGACCTCACAAAATCCTTTGCAGCCGTATGCCCTTTTGGCCTGAAAAGCACCCTATCTAAACTTCATTTGTGCGGACCGCATAGAATGGTGTGCAGCTGCACTAGCCCTGTTTGACTGAACTTTATCTTGTCTTGGTACTTGTGCAAGTTTCACTCCTTTTTGAGCTAGTTTTTTTACACCTTGTCACCTTGTAGATCAAACCTGCAATCAAGAACAACTCGTGAGCCTTTGGGACTATTTTGTACACATTTCTAATCAAAACTTAAGCAGGACGGAGTGTAAAATGCATCATAATCCCTAGTTATCAACTCCCCCAAACTTAAGCTTTTGCTTATGCTCAAGCAAACAAAATAAGACCCACCCCTGCGAAGAAAATCCAAGAAAATTCAGCTGTCCTAAAGTGACCTCATCTAGCATCAATTGGGACTAACAATTGCCCTTAATACAAATGAATCATTAACAACATTAACTCTTTTAAACACCATGTATTTAGTGCAACACAAGAGCATCAAGAGTTGACTCAACACATGAAAGAACTCTTTCTATTACTTTGGTCATTGTGGAACCCAAACTCACACATCCTCAACTCTCCCTCAGCAAACCTCACCTTTAGGATAGTGACACTCAGAATGAGGTTAATTAAAATACACTCATCTCTCTCAAGAAAAAGTCACAAATCCGGCTCTAAGTACCATATGCTTGCACCTTATGTGAGTCACCACTAATTTAAGATTCATTTAACTCAAGATCATATAGGGCTTTTGTGGGGACATGGTGAAGGCTTTTGGTTCAGGGTAGGAAATGTTTGGTCTAAGTAGGTTCCATATTCCCTTAAGCACTTCTTTTGTTTCATTCTGGGCATGCATTCACTTGACTTTTTGAATCATTTCCCTTCTTTCTAAAGGGTTAGAGAGACACACTATCACTCTTTCTTGTTCATTTCAAATCTTTTCTCCTTTCTCAACTTTCCACACCTTTCATTCTTTCCTTTTTCTTGAATCCCTTTATTCATTTACACATTGAACATTCTTTTTGTCTTTTTTCTGCTTTTCTTTTTTTTCATTGCCTTTCCTTTCCTTCATTTTTGTACCTTTTTTCCAATTTGTTGCAATCCTCGTCTCTCTCCCCCAAACTTATTCTTTTTCCATATGCTAAGGAAAGGTCGAGTGCCAAGAGAGGGTATTTTTTGGAATGGGTAAAGGCTTGTATCATGGTTCTTGAAGGAAAAAGGTCTAAGGCTCAAAAAGGTTGACTTGGGATTTTATCATTGTTAGGATATGGAAGTGTTCAAGCTATCATTTGGATTAAGGAGAGCCTATAATCATGTCTCAAGTCAAAATTCACTTAGGATTTCGCCTAGACAAACATTTAGGGCAAGTTCTAGACCAATGGCTCGGGACTTGGACTTGCAATACAATTTCTCACCACACAAGCTATGGGATCGCTAAAGACACATAGTTAGGGGGCCCACAACAACCTTACATAAGATTTGAGCACATAATGGTCCTGGAAAACCACTTGATGATTATCGGTCAACACAAGAGTTTTAAGGTCACAACTTTCATCATCCCATACACAACGATTTTTTTTTACCATAAGATCAAAGGCAAATGTGCTAGGCCCAAGTAAAGATTTGCTTAAGGCACCCTTAACCACTAACTACTAAAAAGCGAAAAAGAAAATAAAAACAGACTCAAACCCTTAAGAAGGTAGTCATGTCATCCATCATCGGGAAGAGCCACCCGATTCACATAAATTCCACCTTTGGAAAGAACCGTGGCATTAATAATACCAAAGGCTTATTGCAAAAAGTCCAAAACAAGAAGCTACAAACATAAATAAAAAGCTAAAAAAAATGAAAAATGCGGAAAATAAAATGAATATGTACAAGAGGGGATTTAAACGAATATACAATAGGGAGAATGAATATATACATAAGAAGGTAACTTTATATACAAACCTAAAGTAAAAAGTACGAAAAATGCAATTAAATGCTAAAGTTATATACATACCAATTACCAAAGATAAAAACAAATAAAGCATAAAATGTCATTATATGTACAATGATTCAAATCCAAGTGGGGCGATCCCCTCAAATGAAAGCTGGCATTGTCCTCAATGCCAACTAACCTAAATAAGCACAAAAAGAGAAAGGAGGAAAAAGAAAATCCCTATGGGTCCGCTGTCCGGATGGGATCCTAAATCTGAGTCACTGGGTCCTCTATCTGCTCGGGAGCCTGCGACTGGCTCCCTGTGGCCTGTGGCTCTGATGGGACCTGTGCCGAGGCCTGGGCTAACTCTTGGGGCTGGCTGGAGGAATCTCCCTACCGGGTCCTCCAGCTGTATGACTGCGTCATCTGCACGGGGAATCACCCTCCGCCTCTTGGGAGGCCTCTTCGACTGCTCAGGTTGAGGATGGGCTGCTGGCACAGGGTCATGTAGCAACAAATACAAAGGCAGATGATATGCCTTCAACCTCTCAACCTCGATCCTTAACCCCTTCACAGACTCTTTATAAGCCCTAGTCTTCCTCATCTTCTTGGCCTCCCTAGCAAGCTCCTTGAGAGACTTTCTATGAGAATCTACAGCGTCCATAAGAAACCTCTGATTCTCATGGATTTTCTTCTGGTTGTCCAGAAGATCCTTGAGAGCATCATAAATAGACTGTGGGACCTGCAGAGGCAGAGGTGCAGACTGGGATGCCACTGTAGTAGTAAGGACAGATAACTTAGAGAAAGATGTCTGCATCCAGTTGTTGATCCTAAGAAGGGCCTGGCTCAGAAGGTACGTAGCCAATGGGTAAGCCGGGGTAGAGGGTATGTCTGGAACTACCAAAGAGGATGGACCAAGGGGCATGTCCGCTGAGGTGGAAGAAGGCTGAGTAGGAGCCACTACCACTACTGGCTCTTCAGAATGGCCAGTTGAAGTAGTGGCTATTCCCTTGAAATTCTTGCCTTTAGGGTTGTCATCACCTTGCATGTTGTACCATGAGAATGGTGCCTTTACTTTCACCTTGATATCAAATTTCCGCTTCTCTACCTTTAGGCCCCTTAAGTACATGGTAAAAAGCTGGGGAAGGGGTAGTTTCTATCACCTTCACTCACTACCTGCGTAATAACCCAAAATATCACATTCCCAACGTTAATCAGGTACCCCACAATAATTTTTGCTACCAATCTAGCCCGGTGAAGAGGGAGTGAGTTATCGTGGGTAGTGGGGTCTAGTCTGCTGCACACGAATGTCTCCCACCCCCTAGCCTCGAAATTCAAACTTCTCCTTAAGATCTTCACCCTCGCATTCAACCAATCGGGGGTATTACCTGGGATTTCCAAGTACTGTACCAACCAAGGAAGGACATCCTCACCTGATGCCATCTTCTCCAGATACAGTGCTTTATCTTCCTCATTGAAGCCCAAGTAGTCATTTATTGCTTTTCCATCGAATAGTACTTTCAAATTCTGCACCTTGGTCACTTTGATGCCCTTTTTGATGTGGGCAGCATTGGTGTAAAATTTCTTGACCAGGTGCTCGTTTGCATCCACACAGTTGTTTAAGAAGTACTCCCGGCCCACTCTCTCTCTAAACTGTCTTCTCACATTGGGGTTGTGAGGCAAGAGGTCTCTATCCACAAAGCTTCGCTCCGGAATCAATTTCCTCATAAGCCACCATTCTCTGAACTTATGGTAGGCCACCTCACTCACAAAACAGTCTTGCCACACCTCCGGTTTTCTAGTTCTCGCTACTCCTCCCACCTGAGGTTCACCCCCATCTCCTACTGCCTCTTCTTCTCCTACTGCACCTTCTTCTCCTACTGCACCCTCTTCAAATAAAGAAGCTATGGGAGAGGTAGAGTACTCATCCCCACTGCTTTCAGCTGAGGCCTCAGATGATCTAAAAGATACATGCACTGAAGCTTGAGCATTGGGAAATACTGGAGGTGTGTCTATCAATCTGTGTCTCTCCGGCCGGTCAGGAACAAATTCTAGCACGGAGTCTGAAGATGCCTCCTGGGAGGGCTCATACTCACTTCCCGATGAGTGGGAAACAGCTCTATCAGTGGCCCGGATCGCCTTCCTTGTTGTTTTTATTGCTTACCGAACTTGGGGTGTTAGTTTTATCATCTTTTGTTTCTCATCCTGGGAGGACTCCTCTTCCCGGTTGTTTAGAACCCTTGCCTCTAGATTTAACCATTATCTACAAACAAATTCAATCATGCTTAGTTAGTATCAATATAATCAATGTAATTCAGAGTTGTAGGAAAAATAGTTGCAGATAATATAATGTTGCAGAATGCGGTCCGCACAAAATGCAATGCGACCGTACAGAGGCCAATACAGACCTAATAAAATCAATTGCAATCCACACAGATGTGGCGTTCATACCATCTCTGAATCTATGCACATCAGACCGCACAAAATGCCATTGTAGTCCGTATTGAGGCACCGCAGACCGCACAATATACAATGCGGTTGCGGTCCTCCATTGTTTAGCTTTCAGGACTTTATCAATGCGGTCCACACAAAATGCCAATGCGGATCGCACAGGGGCGCTGCAGACCACACAGAATCCACCGCGGTCCGCACTGAGTACCAAGTAGCAGCACCAACCTAGGGTTCATGATATGTTCAATTTAAGTCCAATTTTTCACCTATTAAAGAATCCTTAAGTGTTGGTTCAGTTATTTAATTGCCTAAACTAACTTCAAACAACGATTACTTGACCTAAGCTACCAAATCAAAGGAAAAACGAGAAGGGAAGAAGAAGAACTAAGAAAAACAAAAATTATTAAAAGAAAGTAACAAAATTAAACAATTAAGAAAAATTTAAAGTTACCAGATGTGAGAAGTACTGATGATAGATAAATCTTAGCAATTAATTACGAGCAAGAAGGAAGATGAACATTAATTTTTTTAAGCTCTGAGAGTAAATGGTTTGAAAAGTTCAAAATATGGGCCTCAGGTCATATTTATTGAAAAAGGTCCTGGGGATCATATGACCTACCCACTGCGGACCGCACAAAATGCAGTGCGGTCGGCACCACACGGAATTATAAAAGTTTGAGAAGGCAACCACTGCGGTCCGCGCAAAATGCTCCGAGGTCGCAGTGGTCCATCGCGGACTGCACAAAATGTAATGCGGCCGCGGGGAAAAACTTCAGAGAGTTGGTTTTCACATCCATCCTCAGTGCAGTCCACATTGATTTTATGCCCCGCACTAAGTTCCTTGTGGCCGCACAAAATTTAGTGTGGTCCGCATTGCAACCTTCAGAAACTTGAATAATTTTTATCCACTTTGTCCTGCACTGCATCAACACAATCCTGCAACATCTCACAACCAGTCAGCCCAAAAATAAATCCTATACTACAATGAAAATCAAAGAAAAATAAAAATAAAAAGACACGGGTTGCCTCCCAAGAAGCGCCTGATTTAACGTCGCGGCACGACGCAGGTTACCATCAAATCATTTGAGATGAAGAAGTGCCACCACGTGACAGTCATCAATCTTACCCAAGTAATGCTTGAACCTGTGCCCATTGACTCTGAAAACTTCACCATTTTTGTTTTTCAGATCAAGTGCACCAAACGGAGTCACAAACACCACTTCAAACGGTCCACTATATTTTTACTTCATTATTATCATTGGTCACCACGGTCATACCACCCTTCTTCGGCACACACTGCACCGGCGAAGTCCATGAGCTGTCAGAGATAGGATATACAACCCCAGCGTCTAACCACTTGATCACCTCCTTTTTCACAACTTCTTGCATTGCCTCATTCAACCTCCTTTGATGTTCCAAGGAGGGTTTTACATCATCTTCAAGAATAATCTTATGCATATAGAATGTGAGGCTTATTCCTAGAATATTAGCTAAAGTCCATCCAATTGCCTTCTTCCGCTTTTTGAGCACCGCCAATGTGGCATCTACCTGCATGTTAGTGAGACAGGAGGAAAGAATAACTGGTAAAGTTGAACTAGGGCCTAAGAATCCATACCTGAGGTGTGAAGGCAATGGATTCAACTCCAACACCGGAGGTTCCTCAATTTAAGGCTTTATTTGAGGAGTCTTTCTATTTTCAAGATCCAAAGAGAGTTTCCTAGGCTAATAAGAATAAGAGCCCATTCCATGTATAGCATTCACGCACTCCACTCGGCCCTCATCATCATTGATATTAAGATTTAACAATACAGCCTCCAGAGGGTCTTCTACATTGATCATAGCACTAGTATCATCAATTATCACAGCCGTGACAAGATCCACAAATGAGCACACTTCGGTACAATTGGGCTGCTTCATTTACTTGCACACATGAAAGACTACCTTTTCATCACCCACCCGAAAAGTAAGTTCCCCTGCTTCCATATCAACTGGAGCCTTCCCCGTAGCAAGGAAAGATCTCCCCAATATGATCGAAACTTTATAATCTACCTCACAATCCAAGATCACAAAATCAGCTCGCAAGATAAATTTGTCCACCCGAACAAACATATCATCAACAATACCCAATGGTCGCTTCATTGATCTATCCGCCATTTACAATCTCATGGAAGCGGCCCTCAGTAGCCCAATACCCAAAGTCTTAAAAATTGAGTAGGGCATCAAGTTGATACTTGCCCATAAATCACATAGAGCTTTAGCAAAGTTTGCACTTCCAATAGTGCAAGGGATAGTGAAAGCACCGGGATCCTCCAACTTTGGAGCCATTAAATGTACTATAGCACTAACTTGGTGGGTCATCTTGATAGTTTCACAGTCCATGGATCTTTTCTTTATCACCAATTGTTTCATGAATTTAGCACAGCCAGGCATTTGCTCCAAAGCCTCTTCCAAAGGCACACTGATGGATAAGCTCTTCATCATGTCAATGAACTTTTTGAACTGATTCTCATTTTTCTGCTTGGCTAGGCATTGAGGATAAGGTGGAGGTGGCCTAGGCAAGGGTGCCTTGGCTTTTGGCATAACCGGCTCCGACATGTCTATTACGTGTTCCCTAGACGGGTTCACATCATTTTATGTTTCCACCTCGGCATCTTGAATACCAATCCTCACTTCTTCGTTCACATTGTCATCAACCATATTCTTAACCACCAAAAGAACTTCATCTTCTTGCAATTCAACTTCATCACCCAAAAGTTGCTTTTGTTTTGAGGCATTCACATCACCGCCTCGTCCACTCCTAGTAGTTACCGCCATAACATGATTGTTCCTACCTTTTGGTTTAACCACCGTATCACTCGGTCGAGCCTCCTTAGGGCGAGTATTTAAAGACTATGAGATTTGGCCTAGCTGAACCTCTAAGTTCCTGATTGAAGTGTTATGAGAAGCCAATTGTGCATCGAAGTCAACATTCTTTTTCATTATCTCTTCAAACATATTTCAATTCTCCCCATTTCATTGTTGGAAGAACTAGGACCCTGGGAAGGAAAAAGGTGGTAGATTGCTCGGTTGTTGGTACATTGGGGGCCTTTGAAAGCTTTGCCCCTGATTTCCCTGGTTATTATTCTATCCACCCTGGTTGTTGTTGTTGCCCCAGTTTTCCTAATTGCTCCGATTGTTGTTTTGATTTCCCCAATTTGGATTTTGATTATTGTTTCCCCAATTGTTGTTCCCTTGTTGTTGATTATTCCAATTGTTGTTGCCTTGTTGTTGATTACCCCAATTGCCTTGGGATATATATTGTTGCTATTGGTTTGAAGAATTGCCTCTTTGGCCTTGATAATTAATCACATGTTGTACCTTTTCATTCTGCCCATCATAACCATTATCTTGGAATCCACTACAATCATTGTCAAATTGATACGAACTCCCTTGGTTATGTTGACCTCTTTGTCTTCTTTGGTTCACTAGCATGTTAACACCCTCCATGACATTCACTTGGCGAGGATTTTGGACTTGTTGCAACTATGTCTTTGCTAATTGGTTCATGGTTGTTGTCAACTCAGCTATTGCTTGCCCATGATCATGTAATTCTTTGTGCACATAAGTGACTGTGGGGTCACCTTGGGGCACATTGGCTCTACTTTTTCAAGCGGAGGACGTGTCAACCATCTCGTCAAGAATGGCACAAGCTTCATCATACGTCAGCTTCATGAAATTACCCCCGACAAGTTGATTCACTATGCATTGATTTGTTATGTTGATGCCCTAGTAGAAATTTTGTTGCAAAATATTCTCCATTATATCATTGTTGGGGCTTTCCTTCACCATGGTTCTATATCTCTCTCAAATATCATGCAATGGTTCGGTGGGCTCCTGCTTGAAAGCTAAGATCGCATCCCGCAATGCTGCCATATGCCCCGGTGAGAAGAACTTTGCAATGAACTTGTTCGCCAACACATCCCAAGTAGTGATGGACTAGTTGGGAAGTTGCTCAAGCCAATCAAATGCCTTCCATGTAAGTGAAAATGGGAAGAGTCTCAACCGAAGTGCATCCTCAGACACATTAGTTTGCTTGCTCCCTCAACAGGTATCCACGAACCTCTTGAGATATTTGTAATCATTTTGATTGGCAACGCTCGTGAAATACCCACACTGATCTAGCAATGTCAGCATCACATTAGTAATTTGGAAATTGCCCGCCCGAATTCGGGGTGGAACAATTGCACTTGCATAGCCTTAGTTTAGGAGCACGCGAGGAGACACTCTTGGAGGTGGCAGAGGAGGATCTGGAAAATTTCATTAGCATTGGCTTGGCGGCCTCTCCATTGTCCTTGAGGTACAAGAGGCACCTCATCCTCGCCATTATCATCTACTTCCTCCCCCGCAATCATATTTCCAAGAAGGTGATTAGCATTTGCTACCATTTTGTACCTGCCGTTGTGACATACACAAGTTAGTAACAAAGAAGGAAAGAAGAACAATACACAAAACTATTTAGATAGATAGCCAAAACTGTTAGCTCCCCGGCAACGGTGCCAAAAGTGATCGAGGCCAACCCTGCACTACTATTGAGTAGCGAGAGAGGTCGAAGCAGCTTTTACCCGATGAGGTCGGGATCGATTTTCACAGGGAGCTAGATATTGGAGTCGAGTTTCTATCTAAAGTCGAGTCGTGTATTTGATCTTAATTCCACTTCTAAACATTTTTGGTTTTGAATTTAATTCTAATTTTATAATACTACAATGCTAAACTAGACTAAATACAGCCACGATTAATCTATTGCAAGTGGTTTCAAATGGATAAAAGGCACTAGGGTAGTGACTTTTGCCTAGGTGGTCAATTGATGGATTCTTGAGTCTAAAACTAGATTGTCACATTTGGGGAGTATGATGTAACCATTGCACGATTCTACTCACTCTATACTTCTCGGTAGTTCGAGTGATTTTGCCCGAATTGACTTTATCAAGACCAATTGGGTATGCAAATTTGCACAAGCAATCAAGGTTCAAGTCGGGTATTACTATCTCTAGGTTTAACCCATTAATTGGGGCTATCAATCTCTTGAATATGCCCCAATTCCTCATTGGACTAATTTCATGGACTTAGGCTCTCTTTCTCAAGAAGAGCCAAAATCTACTAGGCATAAACTAGTGTTGCAACCACTAATTCACAATTAAAACCCTAAATTAGCCCAAATATCAAACACCCATAGATAATCATGCATCAAAACACAAGACCCATCAATTACCCAAACTAGGGTTGAGCCACAACCCTAGCTTATGGGTGTAACTACTCATAATTATAGATGAAAATAAAGAAATAGATGAAGATAAACTCAAAATAATTAATTGCTAAATTAAACTTGAAGATTCAATGTTGAAATCAAGCTAAAATTACTTAAAATAAGTAAAAGGAACGAAGTCACGAGCGCAGCTCTCAGTACAAAACTATTTGATACCCTAAAAATAGGAAAAGAAACTATTTATACTAGGCCAAAAATTCTTGACAAAAATACCCTTACAGGGCTAGTGCGGACCACACAAAATCGAGTGCGGCCTCACTAAGGCCCTGGGCATGAATATTCAGCTCTCTAAACTTGGGCAATGCGGACCGCATAAATTTGAGTGCGGCCGCAGTGGCTTCTATTGCGGTCCGCACAAAATGGACCGCAGATCGCATTGGGCTTCAACCTTCAACCTGGTAACTCTCTGAATCTTGGCTCTGCGGACCGCATGAAATCGAGTGCAGCCGTAATGATCCCAATATGCACCGCACAAAATCTTTTGCGGCCGCATGCCCTTTTGGCCTGAAAAGCACCCTCTCTAAACTTTAGTTGTGCGGACCGGACAGAATGGTGTGCGGTTGCACTGGCCCTGCTTGATTAAGCTTTGTCTTGTCTTGGTACTTGTACAAGTTTCACTCCTTTTGAACTGGTTTTTGATACCTTGTCACCTTGTTGATCAAACCTGCAATCAAGCACAACTTGTGAGCCTTTGGGACTATTTTGTACACATTTCTAATCAAAACTTAAGCAAGACGAAAAGTAAAATGCATCAAAATACCTAGTTATCAATATCTTGTTTAGGTCTTTTCTCTAAAACAAATTGTTCCTTTTTGTGTTTGAGATGTGTTTCTTATGTGCATTATTTTTGGAGGTAAACCTGGGCCTCTTAAGTGCTTCTTTCTGCATTTATCTGTTAAGTCCTATGTGTTCTTGCCTGTCTCCTAGAGTTTTCTCCTTTTAAAACACCTTAGGGGTTCTCTAGAGCTTCCCAGATTTAGAGGTCCTAAAACACCTCCAGGGCCACAAGGAAGGGACGTGTAGTGCATGCATAGGACATTGTCAAGGTTACTAGAACTCTTTAGGCTATGACCAAGGGAAGGGACTTGGGTAGAATGGGATATGATGACTACACGCTAATATCACGTGTAGCCCCTCATTGAGGAGTGTTTACCGGGTATTGTGTGGGGTGGTCCCGTAGGCTAACTAACCTAGGACCCTTACTTTCTATATGTACACAACTTGTTCAAATTCTTTGCCTTATTATCTGAGTCATACAATGCCCAACATGCTTTATTTGCAAATATTTATTTTAACCACTTATTTGTTAAAGGACTAATTCATAAGTATAAGTTCAATGGGGACCCACCATTGTGGACCAAGAGGGGTTCCTAATACCTTCCCCTCAAGGTTATTTCAATCCCTTACCCTAAATCTTTGTTAATGCAAACCAATCTAAGATTTAATCGCTCTAGGTGCCCTAACGCACCATAATCCGTTAGGTGGCAACTCTTCAAATACCCACATCCCAAAAGGAAATGAGTTATTACCCCATGAATGTCGAAACTCGGAATTTCTTCCCCATAAAAAGGGAGGGGAAAAGGGGGGCATGACAACATGGCGACTCTGCTGGGGATACCTTTAGGGTCTTATCGTACGATCTTATTTTTTATGAACTAGTCGAAGCATTCTTTATCCCGTACCCTTGTTTGAATTTAATTGTCTGTTTTCTTTTAAGCATTTATGATTCTTTATCCCTGAAACTGACTTGTCTCTTTGTTTTCTTTTATCCGTAACTATCTTTCAATTATTTAAATACTATATTTATTTTTCCTACGTGCAAATACTTTACTACAGATTATTAATTACTACATAAATCATGCTCCACATCATATTCCACTCGTGCGTATCAAATCCTATAGCAACGCCTGATGAGTGGTTGCGCTCTTCTTATTTATTACCCTTAAATTCGGAAAGGCTTATTTGCGGTAAAACCAGTCGATAAGTAGTGCAGTCGACGGATTCGTGCCTTCCCTCTCAAGTTGTCTGCTTGAGGGTACCAGTCTAAACCTCCATAGTAGCCTTACTCTGGTCAAAATTGTGCATGAATCATGGTCAAACCTAGTCGGATCAATATGTTGTCCGCATAGTGATCCTTTAAGATAAGCCTTATCGAAAAATCCATCAGGTTTTCCATAATTCCAACGGACACAACCACATTTTGTGCATTAATTTGGAGAACTAAATGTCGTTATGCTGATCGTAAATGTAAAAATATTCAAGTATGGTGGGGGAGAAAGTCCTAACCCTTTTTGTTTGGTGGGAGGACCTTTCCTCAAGTGACAAGAAACATGTAAGAAAGTACCTGGGTAACTTGCCTTCCTTGCTAGACATTGAGCCAAACAACAAGTTGATCAAGGCTGCCACTTTATTTTGGGATAGTGAAAGGGCTGTGTTCCATTTTGGCAACATAGAAATGACACCGCTTCTAGAAGAAATCGGTGGGCTTGCGAGGTTGGTTTAGGATAGTCCCGGGCTATTGGTACCAGAAAACTTACTGGCAAAAGGTTTCTAAAGATGATGGGGCTGAAGAAGAATGCCCACCTAGTATGCCTGAAGGTATATTACATACCCTTCGAATACTTATATGAGAGGTATGACCATAGAAAGTCCTTCCGTACCTACCATGATGAGATATCTCTCACTTATCTGGGTTACATCCACCGCAGAGTGTTCGTATTCATTGTATGCTTCTTAGGCCTAATAGTGTTCCTAATGAAAAAGGGAAGAATCCACACTAGGTTGGCCATAGTCGCTAAGACACTGATGGAAGGGATTAATGGACAGACATATACCATAGTCACCATGATCATAGACGACATCTACAGGGCTGTGGAGCGCTGTCAAAGAAGGGTCAAGCATTTCGAAGGTTGTAACTTGTTGCTGTAGTTGTGGTAGTTAGAACATTTCCAAAAAGGTCACTATCACCAAGAATTTCTCCGAAGGGCTTGAAACGACCATATTGCCTTTCATCATTCCAAGTGGATGACTTACATTACAAACATGTTCGCTCAGCCACAAAGATCTAAAGAATGGGTAGGGTTCTTCGACAATCAGACCGAGGAACAGGTGCAATAGATGTTTGAATGGTTCCCAACAGACGAATTCATCATCATATCCAGGGATGCACCACACTAGGTGCTGATTGAATTGAGAGGGATATACCCATATGTTCCTATCCGAGTTGTGAGGCAAGCGAGTAGGAAACAGGTTGTACCAAGGGTTGACAAGATGGGTCATTTCAGGGCAGACTTTCAAGATAATGACGTCCTTTACAAGTGCCAAGCTCAGCATATGTGGCACATTAAAATCATTCTGGAAAATAACACCATCAAGCCAGAAAGGTATCATGTACGGTGCGAAGCTCTCTACCTCGCATGGTTAGAGGACAATCTAAAAGGAATGGTGAGGCCAGGGGCCAGTCGAGGGAATTGAATCATAGATGAAGAAGCTGAAGCTCAAGTCAAATACAACAGGTTGCGCAAGTCCACGACTCTAAGAATGAGCATCGGGAAATACATGAGAGGAAACATGAGGTTGATTGAGGAACGGAAAGAAATGGCAGTCACTTCCAACAGGAAACTGGAATATCTGGAGCGAGGAATAGTGGAGCTGGAAGGTAAAGTCATAAAGAGGATTGAGAATTGATAGAATGCTTAAGGAGTTGAAGGAGGACATCTGGCCAAAGCCTACTTGCTGCTGGGGCTGCACGAGCTAGGGGATCTATATGATAAGTCCGGAAGATCGAATCTAGGAAGGTCCTTCTGGAAACAAATAGACTAGATTTATTTGTTTTTTCCTAAAATTGTAATAAGGCTAAGTGTCAGTAGTGACTTGTTTTATTTTATCTTGGTGTCGTTTTGGGATACGTCTATTTTTATATTATGAAATGAAGAATTTATTGGCATTTAAAGTTCTCCAAATCTATTTGGCGCTAGGCCTACCTCGGGCATAACGAGGCTCCCCAAATTAAGATGCGAATTTACATTTCTGCAATATGTGTTTAAATACTGCAAACATTTCAGAATCCTCACTGACTTGTTACTTTTAGTTTTTTTTTTCTTTTATTATCTTTGATTATTCCCATCCCCTTAGGTTGGTTCACTCATACTGGCCTCATCAGCGTATCATACCATATCTATAGGCCCTCCACCTTCTCCTCCTCCTCCTCCAAGCAACACAAAAGGCAAAGGAAAAGAAAAAATTGATGACTTAAGTGGTATCCGAAAGGAGAATATTGAGAATGCAGAAACCTCAGATGGCCATAGTACTCAAGCCCCAAATGACCTGATGTTGAGATTGGAACAAAAGATACTGGAACTGCAAGGAGAACTTGAGCATGATCACAACTTGGCAAACTGTCACTCACCGTGAATGTCCTTGACAT
>MU782921.1:0-46777 GCA_026770625.1 Nicotiana glauca | reverse complement strand
CCCCCCCGAACCAAATCAATGCGCAACTCCACTCCAGAACCCCAACCCATTACCAATACCAGCTCCGCCGCAACACCACCATCAACTAATTCATTACCCACCAACCACCACTTACCACACTCCCCAAAACACACCACTGCCCATTCCCGATCCCCAAAACTCCACCAATGACCATCATTACACCAAGTCCCTAGCACCCATCAAAGCAACCCCATATATGTGGAAATTGTACCTTACTCTACCCAACCAATCTCCTATACACCAGAATCCTCCGAGAAAGACCTGCTCATTAATAACATGGCTGAAGAGCTCAAGAAGTTAACAAGAATAGTTTAAGGTGTTAAAGGCGATAGAGGAATATAAGGTTTGAACTATGAAGACATGTGCATACAGCTAGACGTGGAACTGCCAGAGGGATACAAACCTCCCAAGTTAGAGATGTTCGACAATACAGGTGATCCCAGGGCTCATCTAAGGACCTATTGTGACAAGCTTGTCGGGGTCGGAAAAGATGAAAAGATCCAGATGAAGCTTTTTATGAGGAGTCTTACTGGGGATGCTTTGTCCTGGTATATCAGTCAAGATCCTAAGAAATGGTCCAATTGGGTAAGTATGGCGTCAAATTTTATGGACTGGTTCAGGTTCAACACAGAGAACGCACCAAATGTTTTCTAAATTTAGAATCTTAAAAAGAAACCTACTGAGACTTTTCGTGAGTGAGCTACTCGTTGGAGGTCAGAAGCGGCCAAGGTCAGGCAATCTTTGGACGAAGAGCATATGAACAAATTCTTCGTCAGAGCACAGGATCTGCAATATTATGAAAGGTTGATGGTTATCAAAAATCACAAATTCTCTGACATCATCAAAATGGGAGAAAGAATCAAAGAAGGAATCAAGAGCAGGATGGTAACGAATTTTGAGGCTTTACAAGCCACAAATAAGGCATTACAGTCAGGAGGCATATCAAAGAAGAAAGATTTTGGAATAGTAATGGTGGCTCAGGGCCCAAAATCTCCACTTATCTATCAAACACCTCTACCCATATATCAAACACCTCCAACTACATATCAAACACCTCCACCTACATATAAAACACCTCCACCCACATACTAAGCATCACCGTCTACATATCAACCTTCATCTCCCAGATATTCCCAACTAGCCACTATCCATCACATCTATAACTTCTAATCACCACCCGCTCGCCAAAATTATCCAAGACCAAGACCAAACTTCGATCGTAAACCACCTAGATAATACACCGCCATTGCTGAGCCTATCGACCAGTTGTGTGAAAGGTTCAAAGCTACGGGTTACATCACTGTTGTTCCCGCTATGGCATTAGAAAATCCGTCGCAATGGGTCAATCCAAACAAAACTTGTTCGTATCATTTCGGTATGAAAGGGTACAACATTGCTGAGTGCCAAACATTAAAGGATAAGATCCAGACGCTAATTGACAACAAGGTCATACAGGCAAATGAGGCCGTATCTAATGTCTGCAATAACCCTCTCCCTGATCATAGAGGTGGTGGAGTACATGTGATAGAGACAAATGAAGAATGGGACACTGAGGGGTCGATTGGGCTTATTCGAGAAGGCAGTGACTTTAAAGTTGTAGTCACACTTACTCCATTATGGTACAAACTCAGCCACCCATCGTGGTCGAAGTAGCTGTATTAGTTCCATTCGAGGTAGAGGTAGCTCTGCCTGCGGCCAGCCCTGCTCCATTTGAAGTAGAAATGGTCACACCTTTCACAGTGATAGTATCAACCATACCTCCCTTCGATTCAAAAGCAATACCCTGGGATTATGTTGTCGAGGCTCAGCAAAAGCGGAAGGCCAAGGTAGAGGAATGTGACACTGCACAAGGAATGAATAGAATTGGAAGAGTCTATACACCTGAACATTTGAGAGGTTCAAGTAAGGAGGCCACTACTAGGAAGCCTATCATTGAGACCGGACCAGATGACATGCGGAGGAAAGTACAGGCAACGGAGTATTCTATTATTGACCATCTGAATAAAATCCTGCTCAAATATCTATCCTGCCACTGTTGCAGAATTCAGAGGCACACAAGAACGCTTTAATGAAAGTGCTGAGCGATGCTTATGTACCCAATAACATCAGTGGCAGAGAAATGGCCAACATGGTGGGGCAAGTACGGGAAAGTCATAAGATAATCTTTCACAAAGATGAGTTGCCGCCTAAGGGATTGAATCACAATCGATCATTGCATATTACGGTGCAATTTGAAGACAAGTTCATGTCACGACCAATTTTCCATAATAGGTCATGATGGCGCCCGACACCGTTGTCAGGCCAGTCAATGCGGAAGTACAAATAAATTCTCATCATTCAACCTTTACCAAAACTAAGCATAAAAGATTTTTCAAAGACAAGGTTAAAGCCAAGAGTGATAACACTGTAAAAATATAGTTATAGAACGCAAAAATGAATGTCTACTAACGTGTGTGCCAGAACCTGGTGTCACAAGCTACGAGCAACTAGTAAAATATACACAAAAGAATAATATACTATCCTACTGTCTGAATCAGGATAGACAGAAACAAAAATACAGAGAAAGACTTCTTCGGCTACGGATCGGCATTAAGAAGAAGCAGCTCACCGTAGAAGTCTCAAGGGTGCTCACTGATGCGCACCAGAGTAGTGTCCAGATCCACCTGCCTCAAATCCTGTACATTTAAGTACATAAGCGTAGCATGAGTACATAAACAACATGTACCCAGTAAGTATCCCGCCTAATCTCGAAGAAGTAGAGACGAGAGGTCGACTTGATACTTACTAAGGTCAAGAAATAATGAGAATCATTTAAACAAGCAAGTATAACTCAAGTCGTAAAACTTCCAAATTTGAATTAGAAATTCTTCTGTTAACCTTTCATAGAGTATGTCCATTCATATTTAAATATTTAAGCAAGCCTGGAATTTTAGCCGCAAGTAGAAGCTAGATAACTCATACACATAACCACCGAGAAACGTACGACCCGATCCAACAGAAAAGTAAATGTGCACTGCCGAGGGTCGAACGGCTCGAACCATAGATGCATCTATTATCCCATTCGCGAATCATACGTGCGACGTGGTAAAAATATAAATAACAATCACCCTGCTCGCGAATCATCCATGCGACGCAGGTACACATAAGAATACATATTTTTCCAAGTACGAGTCAATTCTCTTTTTAATAATTCCATAATAAATGAAATTGAGTCCTTTTAGGATTTTAGTGACCAACTCGTTAGGGCCTAAGCAATTCAACAGCCAACAAGATTATAGAAATTTCACATATAACATGCTTTAGGATCCTAGACTACTCGGACTGTCATTTAGTCGCTACGCACGGACTATCGTCACTTGATACGTATGTAGCCCCCGCATATAAGCAATTTGGTTATTTATTATACCTATGGGGACATTTCCCTCTAACAAGCTTAGAAAGGAGACTCACCTCGCTCCAAAGTGCACTTCCAAGTTCCAAGAACGAGCACAAGTCTTTAATTCGAAGCCGAGCAATCCCAAACTAATCAAACGAAGTAAGAACTAGTAAATAAAGGCTTACAAAATCAAATTCTAACCATTTAGGCAATTTTCTAACCATTAATAGAAGTTTCCTAAATTCCGACCCCGGGCCCACGAGCCCGGATTCCGAGATTTTTCGAAGGAAGTTGTTCTCTATCGCCTAAGGATCACAAATGTATGATTTCTAGTTCATTACATGGCAAATTACGTGATAAAATCTTAGTGTTTCCTTAAACCCTAGGTCTAGCTCTAATCCCTTTATTTTAACTAATTTTTAGTGTTAAATATACCTAATGTTTATGTATTTGAACTAAAAGTGAGTGGGGATTACTTACCTTGAGATGTTATGTTGAACCCTCCTCTTTGGAATCACCAAAATCACCTAAGTGTTGAGAGAAATGTGAGAGAAATGAGCTTGAGCTCGTATTAAATGAACCCTTCTGTCCCCAGCTATTTCCGCATCTGCGGAAGTATTTCCGCTTCTGCGGAAAATGGCCGCTTCTGCGGCTTTTTGGAAATTGGGGCTGGACCGCTTCTGCGGTCTGGGGGCCGCGTAGGCGGAACCGCTTCTGCGATCAAATGACCGCATTTGCGGTCCCGCATTTGTGGTCCTGCTTCTGCGGTCCAAGAACCGCAGATGCGGTTATGACAGAAGCAGCAAGCTTCAGCCATTTTCAAATTTTCTAACTTCACTCGAACCTCGCTCGATTGACGCTCGGGGCTCCCGTGCCCCGTCCGAACATACCGACAAGTCTGAAATCACGAGGCGGACTTACTCGAACCCTCGAAATACTCGAAACAACGCTAAATCGAGGAATCAACCCCAAAACCAAATGAATCAAATTATTGAACTTCGAGTTCTTAATTCTCCTCCAACGGGTCAAAACGCCCTTAAACTACTCGGATTGACACCAAATTTTACGGGTAAATCTTAACTGATATTTTGGACTTGTACCAAGTTTCATAATCGAAACCCGAACCCGATACATAGGAAAACAATGATTTCTTAGTTTATTTAAATCTTTGAAACTTTAACTTAACAATTTCACATAAAAATTCATTACTCGGGCTAGGGACCTCGGAATTCGATTCCGGGCATACACCCAGGTCCCATATTTTCCCCCGGACCCTCAGAAATTGTCAAATCATGATTCCGGGTCTGTTTCCCCAAAATGTTGACCGAAGTCAAACTTGGCTCTTTTTAAAAAACTTAAAGAAGCAACTAGACTTATTCTTTCCCAAAACTCTTCTAACTTCCGAACAGCCCGTCCCCGCAAGTCATAAATTAGCTAAAGCAAGTGCGAGAAGTTTTATTTAAGGGAACGGGGTTCAAAAATGCAAAACGACCAGTCGGGTTGTTTCATTCTCCACCTCTTAAACAAATGTTCGTCCTCGAACGGACATAGAGAAGTACCTGGACTGCTGAATAAGTGGGGATATCGGCTCTACATGTCCTTCTCGGACTCCCAGGTCGCCTCCTCGACCAGTTGGCCCCTCCACTGGACTCTTACCGCAGAAATCCTCTTGGACCTCAACTGGTGATCCTGCCTATCAACAATGGCAACTGGCTCCTCCTCATAGCCCAAGCTCTCATCTAACTGAATGGTACAGAAATCCAACACATGTGAATAGTCGGCATGATACTTCCGAAGCATCGATACATGGAAGACTGGATGAACTCCTGATAAACTGGGAGGTAAAGCAAGCTCATAGGCAACCTCTCCAACTCGCCTCAATACCTCAAAGGGGCCAATAAACCTTGGGCTTAGCTTGCCCTTGTTCCCAAATCTCATAATGCCCTTCATTGGCGAGACTTTCAAGAGAACCTTCTCGCCAATCGTGAATGATATATCACGTGCCTTCTGATCCGCGTAACTCTTCTGCCTAGACTGAGCTGTGTGGAGCCTCTCCTGAATCAACTTTACTTTATCCAAGGCATCCTGTACCAAATCTGTGCCAAGTAACTTAGCCTCACCGGGCTCAAACCACCCAATAGGAGAACGACAATGCCGACCATACAATGCCTCATACGGGGCCATCTCTATGCTGGAATGATAGCTATTATTGTATCTAAACTCCGGCAAGGGCAAGAACTGATCCAACTATCCTCCAAAGTCGATCACATATGCTCTAATCATATCCTCTAAAATCTAAACTGTCCGCTCTGACTGCCCGTCGGTCTGAGGATGGAATGCCGTGCTGAGCTCTACGTGGGTCCCCAACTCACTCTGAACAGCTCTCGTGAAATGTGAAATGAACTGAGGGCCTCTGTCCGATATGATGGAAACCGGCACACCGTGCAACCTGACTATCTCCCGAATGTAAATCTGAGCATATCTCTCCGTCGTATAAGTAGTCGCTACCGAAATGAAGTGGGCCGACTTGGTCAACCTATCCACAATAACCCACACTGAATCAACCTTCTGCTGAGTCCGCGGCAACCCAACCATGAAATCCATGTTGATGCGCCCCCACTTCCATTCTGGAATGGGCATCTGCTGAAGTAGGCCACCTGGACTCTGGTGCTCATATTTGAAGTGCAGGCAATTCAAACATCTATCAACATACCCCACTATGTCCTTCTTCATCTTCCACCACCAGTAGTGCTATCTCAGGTCACGATACATCTTCGTGGCACCCGGATGGATGGAATACGTCGAACTGTGGGCCTCATCTAGAATCTTCTCTCTCAAGCCATCAACATTAGGAATGCATACACGGCCCTGAAGCCGTAACACACCATCCTCGCCAATAAAAATCTCCTTGGCACCTCCCTGAAGTACCGTCTCTCTGAGAACCGCCAAATGTGGATCATCGAACTGTCGGGACTTAATCTGCCCTAATAACGAAAACTGAGCAACCACACATGCTAGGACCAGGCTGGGCTCCGAAACATCCAATCTCACAAGTCTATTAGCTAAAGACTGAATGTCCAAAGCTATTAGTCTCATCTCAGCAGGGATGAATGCCAAGCTACCCATACTCTCCGCCTTTCTGCTCAAGGCATCCGAGACCACATTCGCCTTACCTGGATGATAAAGAATGGTGATGTCATAATCCTTTAGTAACTCAAGCCACCTGCGCTGCCTCAAATTAAGGTCCCTCTGCTTGAACAAATGCTGCAAGCTGTGATGGTCTGTATAAACCTCATATGACACTCCATACAAATAGTGCCTCCATATCTTAAGAGCATGAACAATCGCCGCCAACTCCAAATCGTGCACAGGGTAATTCTTCTCATGAATCTTCAACTGACGTGAAGCATATGCAATAAATCGCCCCTCCTACATCAATACACATCCCAAGCCAATGCGAGAAGCGTTGCAATACACTGTATACATCCCTGAACCAAAAGACATTACAAGAATTGGTGTCGTAGTCAAAGCCGTCTTGAGCTTCTGGAAGATCTCCTCACAATCATCGGACTAATAGAATGGAGCACCCTTTTGGGTCAATCTTGTCAGAGGTGATGCAATAGATGAAAAGCCCTGCACAAATTGCCGATAATAACCTGCTAACCCCAAGAAACTCCTGATCTCGGTCACTAAAGTAGGACGCAGCCAACTCTGAACTGCCTCAATCTTCTTGGGATCCACCTTAATACCCTCTCCTGACACTACATGCCCCAAGAATGCTAGTGACTCCAGCCAGAACTGACACTTGGAGAACTTAGCAAAAAGTTGCTGCTCTCGCAAGGTCTGAAGCACTACTCTCAAATACTGCTCGTGCTCCCCCAGGCTACGTGAGTATATCAAGATGTCATCAATGAAGACGATGAAAAAAGAATCAATATAAGCCCTGAACACCCTGTTCATCAAATCCATAAATGCCGCTGGAGCATTAGTCAAGCCAAAGGACATCACCAGAAACTCATAGTGACCATACCTAGTCCTGAATGCTGTTTTCGGAACATCCGAATCCCGAATCTTCAGCTGATGATACCCTGACCTCAAGTCGATCTTAGAGAACACCCTAGCACCCTGCAGCTGGTCAAACAAATCATCAATACGGGGCATTAGATACTTGTTCTTGATGATGACTTTGTTTAGCTGGCGGTAATCAATGCACATCCGCATAGTCTCATCCTTCTTCTTCACGAATAGCACTGGTGCACCCCAAGGCGATACAATGGGCCTAACAAACCCCTTTGCTAACAACTCCTCCAACTGCTCCTTCATCTCCTTCAGCTCCTTAGGAGCCATACGGTACGGCAGGATAGATATAAGTTGAGTGCCTGGAGCCAAATCAATACAGATATCAATATCACGATCCAGAGGCATGCCAGGAAGATCAGAAGGAAAAACATCGGCGAACTCTTGGACTACTGGCACTGACTCAATCATCGGAGACTCTACGGTGGTGTCTCGCACATAAGCTAGATAAGCCAAACACCCCTTCTCTACCATGCTCTGAGCCCTAAGGAAAGAAATAACCCTGCTAGGCGCGTCAACTGCGGAACCCTTCCACTCCAATCTCAGCAACCCTGACATCGCTAGTGAAACAGTCTTGGCATGGCAATCTAGAACGGCGTGATATGGATATAACCAATCCATGCCCAGGATAACCTCAAAATCGATCATATCGAGCAACAGAAGATCTTCTCTAGTCTCAAACCCACAGAAGGTAACTACACAAGATCGGTAGACCCGGTCTACAACCAAAGAATCACCCACATGAGTGGACACATGAATAGAAACACCCAAAGGCTCAGGAGAAGTGACCAGGAATTGAGCAAATAGAGATGACACATATGAATAAGTAGACCCTAGATCAAACAATACTGAAGCACTTCTACCGATGACGGAAATAATACCTGTGATGACGGCATCTGAGGCCAATTTATCTGGCCTAGCTGGAAGAGCATAGAACCTAGCCGGAGCACCGGTAGTCTGGCCTCCACCTGACGGAGTAGTTGCTGGCTGACCTCTCCCTGTCTGGACTCCACCCCGGGGACGACCTCTACCAGTCTGCCCTCCACCTCTAGATGGCTGGGCAGTTGGTACTGGAACCATGGACTGCTGACCCTGCTGCACCGCCTTGCCCCGAAGCCTGGCACAAGTCCTCTTCATATGACCCGGATCTCCACACTCGTAATACCCCCCTCGGTACCATAGCCTAATGCCCTGAAGACTGAGGCTGCTGACCTGAATACCCACTAGAAGACCCCTGGATGGCCGGTGGGCGATATGAACTCTCTGGTGTGGTGCTGGAGTGAGCATTGGAAGAACTCTGATAACCATAATACCCACTGGAAAGACCCTGAATGGCTGCTGGGCGGTAAGAACTCTCCGGCATCGCACTGAAATAAGTCCTCACTGGAGCACCTCGGGGAGGGGGTGGTGGTGATGAGTATGGGGGCCTGCTGGGCTGACCCCTCCCGAACTGACCCCTACCCCTAGTTGGGCACCTCTGAACTCTTCGGAGAATCTGGCCCTCTTGTCCTGCTGCATCTACTCTCTACCTCTCATACGGTAGCTCTCAATCCTGCGGGCGATCTCAATCATTAGCTGGTACCTTGTGCCCATCTCTACCTCTCGGGCCATACCAGATCGGATAGTGGGGTGTAATCCCGCAACAAACCTCCGCACTCTCTCTGTGTCTGTGGGAAGTATCATGAGTGTATGGCGGGACAACTCTGAGAACCTCGCCTCATAATCGGTCACTGACATCTGACCCTGCTCTAGATGCTCAAAGTGATGACACAGCTCTTCCCTCTCAGAGAGTGGAATGTACCGATCAAGGAATAACAGAGTGAATTGACCCCAGGTGAGGGGAAGAGAATCTGCTGGCCTGCTATGTGCATAGGACTTCCACCATCTACGGGCCTTTCCCTCAAGCTAAAAAGTAGTGAAGTCGACTCCATGCGACTCCAATATACTCATGTTGTGCAGTTTGTCCCTGCACCTGTCAATAAAGTCCTGGGCATCCTCATGACGTTCACCCCCGAAGACTGGAGGGTGAAGTCTAGTCCATCTATCTAGTAACTTCTGCAGATTGAACTCCACAGCTGGCCTAGGCTGGGGTGCCGCTGCAGCAACTGGCTGAACCCCCTCTGCAGGTGGTGCACCCGGAGTCTGATATACCGCAGCTGCATGACTTGGAGCCTGATCAGTAGGGGTATGTGCTCCCCCTCCTGCCTGCGAAGTAGCTGGGTCTGCTGGAAATAAACCACCCTGAGTCATAGTGTCCATGAACCGAAGCATATGGCCCATGACCTCCTGAAATCCCGTCACAGTCATGAAATCTGCCGGAGAGGGCACAACTGCGGGCGCCTCGCCCTGCTCCTCAATAGTGGGATCCCTCGCAGGGTCTACCGGTGGTACAACTGGAATAGCTTTGGGATGCCCTCGTCTCCTACTACGGGCCGGTGCCCTCCCCCGGCCTCTACCTCGGCCTCTAGCAACGGGGTGAGAAGCTCCTAACGGGTTCGGAACATCGGTGGTACGAGTCCTCACCATCTGTGAGAGAATAGAAGACGAAATTTAGTACACTGACCACTGCACGATGGAAAATGAATAAAGAGTAGTCTTTCCTAACACCCTATAGCCTCTCGAAGATAAATACAGACGTCTCCGTACCGATCTACAAGACTCTATTAGGTTTGCCTGTAACTTGTGAGACCTATGTGAACCTAGTGCTCTGATACCATGTTGTCACGACCCATTTTCCATAATAGGTCATGATGGCACCCGACACCGTTGTCAGGCCAGCCAACGCGGAAGTATAAATAAGTTCTCATCATTCAACCTTTACCAAAACTAAGCATAAAAGATTTTTCAAAGACAAGGCTAAAGCCAAGAGTGATAACACTGTAAAAATATAGTTATACAACCCAAAAATGAATGTCTACTAATGTGTGTGCAAGAACCTGGTGTCACAAGCTACGGGCAACTAGTAGAATATACACAAAAGAATAATATACTATCCTACTATCTGAATCAGGATAGAAAGAAACAAAAATACAGAGAAAGACTTTTTCAGCTGCGGATCGGCATTAAGGAGAAGCAGCTCACCGTAGAAGTCTCAAGGGTGCTCACTAATGCGCACCAGAGTAGTTTCCAGATCCACCTGCCTCAAATCCTACACATTTAAGTATAGAAGCATAGCATGAGTACATAAACAATATGTACCCAATAAGTATCCTGCCTAATCTCGAATAAGTAGAGACGAGAGGTCGACTTGATACTTACTAAGGTCAAGAAATAATGAGAATCATTTAAACAAGCAAGTATAACTCAAGTCGTAAAACTTCCAAATTTGAATTAGAAATTCTTCTGTTAACCTTTCATAGAGTATGTCCATTCATATTTAAATATTTAAGCAAGCCTGGAATTTTAGCCGCAAGTAGAAGCTAGATAACTCATACATAAATAACCACTGAGGAATGTACGGTCCGATCCAACAGAAAAGTAAATGTGCACTGCCGAGGGTCGAACGGCTCGAACCATAGATGTATCTATTATCCCGCTCGCGAATCATACGTGCGACGCGGTAAAAATATAAATAACAATCACCCTGCTCGCGAATCATCCATGTGACGCAGGTACACATAAGAATATATGTTTTTCCAAGTACGAGTCAATTCTCTTTTTAATAATTCCAGAATAAATGAAATTGAGTCCTTTTAGGATTTTAGTGACCAACTCGTTAGGGCCTAAGCAATTCAACAACCAACAAGATTATAGATATTTTACATATAACATACTTTAGGATCCTAGACTACCCGGACTGTCATATAATCGCTACGCACGGACTCTCATTACTTGATACGTACGTAGCCCCCGCATATAAGCAATTTGGTTATTTATTATACCTATGGGGACATTTCCCTCTTACAAGGTTAGAAAGGAGACTCACCTCGCTCCAAAGTGCACTTCCAGGTTCCAAGAACGAGCACAAGTCTTTAATTCGAAGCCGAGCAATCCCAAACTAATCAAACGAAGTAAGAAATAGTAAATAAAGGCTTACAAAATCAAATTCTAACCATTTAGGCAATTTTCTAACCATTAACAGAAGTTTCATAAATTTCGACCCCGGGCCCACGAGCCCGGATTCCGAGATTTTTCGAAGGAAGTTGTTCTCTATCGCCTAAGGATCACAAATATATGATTTCTAGTTCATTACATGGCAAATTACGTGATGAAATCTTAGTTTTTCCTTAAACCCTAGGTCTAGATCTAATCACTTGATTTTACCTAATTTTTAGTGTTAAATCTACCTAATGTTTATGTATTTGAACTAAAAGTGAGTGGGGATTACTTACCTTGAAATGTTATGTTGAACCCTTCTCTTTGGAATCACCAAAATCGCCTAAGTGTTGAGAGAAATGTGAGAGAAATGAGCTTGAGCTCGTATTAAATGAACCCTTCTATCCCCAACTATTTCTGCATCTGCGGAAGTATTTCCGCTTCTGCGGAAAATGGCCGCTTCTGCGGCTTTTTGGAAATTAGGGCTGGACCGCTTCTGTGGTCTGGGGGCCGCATAGGCGGAACCGCTTCTGCGGTCCCTGGGCCGCTTCTGCGGTTTCCCCTGGCCTGCCCCTTCTTCGCTTCTGCGATCAAATGACCACATTGCGGTCCCGCTTCTGCGGTCCAAGAACCGCAGATGCGGTTATGACAGAAGCAGCATGCTTTAGTCATTTTCAAATTTTCTAACTTCACTCGAACCTCACTCGATTGACGCTCCGGGCTCCCGTGCCCCGTCCGAACATACCGACAAGTCTGAAATCACAAGGCGGACTTACTCGAATCCTCGAAACACTCAAAACAACGCTAAATCGAGGAGTCAACCCCAAAACTATATGAATCAAATTATTGAACTTCGAGTTCTTAATTCTCCTCCAACGGGTCAAAACGCCCTTAAACTACTCGGATTGACACCAACTTTTACGGGTAAATCTTAACTGATATTTCGGACTTGTACCAAGTTTAGGAATCGAAACCCGAACCCGATACCTAGGAAAATAATGATTTCTTAGTTTATTTAAATCTTTGAAACTTTAACTTAACAATTTCACATAAAAATTCATTACTCGGGCTAGGGACCTCAGAATTCGATTCCGGACATATGCCCAGGTCCCATATTTTCCCACGGACACTCAAAAATTATCAAATTACGATTCCGGGTCCGTTTCCCCAAAATGTTGACCGAAGTAAAACTTGGCTCTTTTTAAAGAACTTAAAGAAGCAACTAGACTTATTCTTGCCCAAAACTCTTCTAACTTCCGAACCACCCGTCCTCGTAAGTCATAAATTAGCTAAATAAAGTGCGGGAAGTTTTATTTAAGGGACCGGGGTTCAAAAATGCAAAACGACCAATCGGGTCGTTATAGTTCATTGCCAGGGTCCTAGTTAACGGAGGTTCAAGCGTCAACGTTTGTCCATTGGACACTCTAAAAAGGTTGGACAAAGGTTTCCATGAAATACGGGCAAGAAGCATGAACATGAAAGCTTTCGATGGGTCCTAGAGGGCCACAATCGGGGAAATCAACCTTTGCTTATAGATGGGGCCAACTTGGTTCGACGTTGAATTTCAGGTACTCGACATTCTAGCCTCATATAACCTTCTATTAGGTAGACCATGAATCCATGTCGTTGGGGCCGTACCTTCCACACTACATTGAGCCATGAAGTTCGAATGGAATCGTCATGAGGTAATCATTCATGGAGATAGAAGTAACCCCAATTACACCACTCAAACCATCCCTGTCATTGGACATAGAATAAGGCTAGGAGGGGAAACCTATCATCACATTGAATGGGTCAACGCCGTTGAGAAGGATAGAAAGCATATTGGCATGGTCTAGATATGAACCCGACAAAGGGTTGGGAAAGAACCTCCATGTTATCATTAAACTGATACAGCTGAAAAATCATGGTCACACGTTTGGGCTCGGATACCAATTGTCACACCTCCTTTTTTACACACCACCCCGGAGGGTAGTATATAAGGGAGGTTTTCCAATTTAAGTGACATTATTCGAAATGGGATTATTTAATTTATCAGAGTTGCCACTTGAAATAAATTATGGTGTCCCAAGTCACCGATTTATTTTTAAATCCCAAATCAAGGAAGTTTTATTTTTTTAAAAAGGTCTGCGAACCAGAAATTCTAGGTAAGAAATTTTGTTAACCCGGGAGAAGGTGTTAGGCATTCCCGGATTCCGTGGTTCTAGCACGGTCTCTTAGTGATTATTACTTGACTTAAATTGTTTAACTACTCATTTTAGAAACTATGTGCGTTTATCTTTTTACCGCTTTTAATCACTTGAATTATTCGTAAATGAAGAATTGAGTTACGCGTACGTATACTCTTTTCTTTTAGCGCATCAAAAATCACGTCACGCGAACGTGTCCACAATTAATAACGCTTTATTATTATTAAGAAAATTGTGCCGAAGTTGTGCGAACCCATAATCCGGTTTTATTTTGAAAATCATAATTATGTCACGCAAACGTGTACACAATCACAATGATAATCTAATTAACAGCGTGCCTAAGGAATACTACCGCGTTCGTGAGTTAATTGTTTTACCAAGATTTGAGTTTAATGTAAAAGCCCAAAATTATGGAATAGGCGCTGTGGAAGAAATGCAGGATGTAACTATTATTAGTAAGTGACAAATTACAACTACTCCACAGCCCAACATTAAACCCATATCTCTGTGGCTTATTTCATCAAACCCAAGTCATATTGTCCTAAACTTGAATCAGACCTCATAAATTAAACTGGTATTTAGCAAATCAAAACTAAACCAAAAAAAGATTCACCATTGAGCACTTTAAACAAACAGATTATATGCAAAGTCAATAACATAATTAAGAGAAATAGAAAATAAGACAAGATTAAATAATGAAAACAAAGCAATAAGGACTACAGATTCATGGTCTTATATTGTAGCTCACTAGATTCGATTATGGAACAGATGCAGCATATTGATGACAACTTAATAGAGTGACAAAATAGAAGGGGACAGACCTTCACTAGTGGAAAGCCATGTTTAATGTATTAAATGAAGAGAAATACAAGCCAAGCTTTGTACAATAGCAATAACCCTTGAGCTAAGAAAAGCTAGAATCAAACAACAGAATCGGGATCGGAAATGCCAACAGGACCTCGATCGGAAAACCTCACCGGAAAAAAAAAAACCAACCAGATCTGATTTTGTATAACCAGTCACCAAAATAACAGAAAAATGAGAGGAGAACAGTGGTAAGAGACAAAATGCAATTTCGTCGGCGTTAATGGAGGTTACCGGAGTTTCTCGAACCAACTGAAGTCCACATGTTCCGATGGCAACACCTACGGCGCAGACCTGAGCTAGCGATCAGTAGCCACAAAAAGAAGCAAAGTCACGAAAAGCAGTAACAGTAGGAGTTCGAGATTTGAGCTGAAGATTCAGAGACTTTGGTATCAAATTGGTGAGAAGTGAAGGAATGGCAAGTTTGTCAGTTTTGGAGGAACCAAAAACAAAACGAATTTTCACGACTCATTGATGTGTGTTTTTAGAGTGTGGTTTTATTTTAGGTGTTAGATACTATATATTGGGGTAGGGTTTAGGTTAGGGGTATGGGCCTAGGAATTATGGGCTAGAGAATTGGGCCGAAAACTAGAAAAATGGACTACAAGATTTATAAAGATGGGATAAACTAACCTAAAACTAATTTCTCCTTCTAAAATTATGTACAATTATAATATAAAAATATAAAACTAATTTTAATTAATTGAACTAAACTATAAAATATAAAACTATTTTTCATTTGTGTTTTCAAGATTATATAAAAATAAAGATAAGGTACTATTTTTGTATATTTTTTACTTAAATTTACGAAATATACGTAAACTAAAATATTTTTTTGTAATTTTCATTTTTTTTTGAGACGAAATAAAGTAAAAGTATCAAAATTAGTTGAAATAACTATATTAGCCCTAAATTAAATATTTATATGCTAAAATATGTAAAATCATGGGGTGGGTCAAAAATTACATGTCTACAGCTGCCCTTCTTTGACTGGAAACGCAAAGATTTTTTAGACAAAGAATGACTAGACAGGTTTTTGACCTGACCCTTATTTGGAGAGACTAAAAGCTAAAAAAGGAAGAGAATGTGACCGAGCCTTGGTATTTGAGTTGCCTACATATCCTTGGCTATAAAGAAATCAGGCCACGTGTAGTTCGGAGGTGAATGAGGTGATGGAGTACCGAGGTTGAGAGCCGAGCGAGGTGCCGTCGAGGTTCCAGTCTGCGGTCCCGTTTTTACATCAAAATCAAACTATGAAAAAGACTAACTAAGTCTATCATCTACGAGTTACAAGATTCCTATCTATAAATCTCTTGAAGCTTGATCTTGAGTCTTGACTGGCTCTTGCTGCAGACTCCGGTCCGAATCTTGATGCTCATCAACGGTGGGTGCTGGATCTTTTCTTCAGCTTTGGACTGAGGCGGGACATGCGAAGCTTGTGACTTCAATCAAATTTTGAGCAGTCCGCATCCTTCTCCACCTCGGAGCTTTGAGTTCACTTTCTTTTTTTTATTTTCTTTTTCTTTATTCTGGATTGAGACTCATTCTTTTGGTCATCTCGAATCCTGTGCCTCGAGGTAAAACCTGTTCAGACACCAAAACAAACAAACGAACGAAATTTTTCTGCCCCAGTTTTCACTAGAAAAACTTCGTGAGTTATTTGTAGCTAAAATCTAAACTTTTTTTTTAAAGTAATAAAATAAGGATTGTGTATTTTTAGGAGGAAAGATTAGGGAATGGAGCCCAATATCTAAAATTCTCAACTAGGGAATGAAGGTCATATGTTGGCAAAAAGGCGACTAGGGAATGGAGGCCCTATGTCTAAAAATCTCAACTCGAGGATTGAAGCCCTAATGTTGGCAAAAAAGGCGACTAGGGAAAGGAGGTCCTATGTCTAAAAATTTCAACTTAGGGATTGGAGCCTTAATGTTGGCAAAAAAGGCGACTAGGGAATGGAGGCCCTATGTCTAAAATCTCAACTAGGGATTGGAGCCCTATCTTGAAAAATTGAGACTGCTAAATTGTGTACCTATGCTAAAATGAACCAAGAAAGATTTTTTTTTCAGAAAAATAAACTTTTTTTTTTGAGAAAATCATTCTTTTAAACAAATTGCCCCAACACCTCTTTTTTTTGAATTATCCTAGGAGAAAATTCGTCAGACTAGGTTTTCTATCTTAGGAGAAAGATTCATCAGACTAAGATTTTGATCCTAGGAGAAAGTTCATCAGACTAGGTCCCTTTTTCTTCTTTTCGCTGCGCCCCGACCCGAGTCCCCACGTCCGCTTTTCTCCGCCCGCAACCCAATAAGTTGGCAAAGCCAACACAAGATTAGGGTCGTCCCCTTTTTTTTTGGTATCTTAGGAGAAAGATTATCAGACTAAGATTTTGATTCTAGGAGAAAGTTCATCAGACTAGGTCTTCTATCTTAGGAGAAAAATTCATCAGACTAAGATTTTGATCGTAGTGGAAAGTTCATCAGACTAGATCACTTCTTTTATCGTAGGAGAAAGATTCATCAGACTAAGATTTTGATCCTAGGAGAAAGTTCATCAGACTAGATTTTCTATCTTGGGAGAAAAATTCATTAGACTATGACATTTATCCTAGGAGAAAGTTCATCAGACTAGGTCTTTTTTTTTTGTTATCTTAGGAGAAAGATTCATCAGACTAAGATTTTTATCCTAGGAGAAAGTTCATCAGACTAAGATTTTTATCCTAGGAGAAAGTTCATCAGACTAGGTTTTCTATCTTAGGAGAAAGTTCATCAGACTAAGATTTCTATCCTAGGAGAAAGTTCATCAGACTAGGTGTCTTTTCTTATCTTAGGAGAAAAATTCATCAGACTAAGATTTCTATCCTAAGGAAAAATTCATCAGGCTAGATCTTCTATCTTAGGAGAAAGATTCATCGGACTAAGATTTGATCCTAGGAGAAAGTTCATCAGACTAGGTTTTCAATCTTAGGAGAAAGATTCATCGGACTAAGTTTTTGATCCTAGGAGAAAGTTTATCAAACTAGGTCTTCTACTTCTTCTTTTTTTGGTATCTTAGGAGAAAGATTCATCAGACTAAGATTTCGATGGAAGAAAATCCATTAGACTAGGACTTTTATCCTAGGAGGAAAAATGTGAAGAGCAATGCAAAATTTTATGCACACTAGCAAGACAAATAAGGCAAAGATTTAATAAACTTCCCTTTGTCGGCTCCTCTCTTCTTTTCTTTTTCTTTTTCTTCTCTTTTTTTATTTTTTTTTCTTTTTGGACCACGTTCCTGGACCACGCTCCTTGCACTGCTTTGTTCCTGTGTCACACAAAGAAAAATTTGTCAGTTTTAAAAATGGTGGTCAGTTTGTGGCCTTGAGTCTTGGGCAGCTTGGCTTCTACTCAATCAGCTTGAGTCGGTTTCGAGAGACTTTTGCTCTGCATCAACCCTAATTGTTTCACACCTAGTACCATTTGTATTTGTGGCTCAATCGGCCTTATCCCAACTGGAGATCTTTTCTGATATCTTGAATGACTTTCTGCTTTGGAGCAATTTGTCTGTTAGAGAGAATCACAAGTTATCTTTGTTTGCATCAAGTAGGCTGACAAAAGTATTTTGGGAGAGCCTTTGCATGAATCTTCAAGACATGTTGACAGTAACAACTGAGTGTGCTGGCCAAATTTACTTTGTGCAACTGAAAAGCTGGTAGCAGATTTTGCAATCTTTTCTTACTTGTTTTGACAAGGACTGACTCAGAGTGAAGGACTCAATGACTCAAAGAAACAAATATTAACAAGAAATTCCCCCGGTCGGAAGGATAGAAGAAAGAATTTTTTTTAACTAGCCTTTAATGATCATGACATGCATTTTGGAATCAACGGCCTGATCTATCAAACTAATCCAATCTTTCCTTTTACCATTCTTAGTACCATTGAAGTCTGGCTTGTTCGTACCAATCCTTTGCATCAGCTTCATGACTCACTTTCGACTAGTGGCGCCCCGAGGGGTTTTTACCAAAAAATCTCTCTTATTTATTCATCTCTGCTTACCGTCACCTTACAGTGCCCGTGAAGGTTTTCACTAGTAAGACTCTCTCATTTTTCTTTTTCTTTCCTTCATTTTTTTGTGAGCAACTCGACGGTCTTCTACGTCGTGTGATAATTGTTGCTCATTGCATGCTTCTTTTGGCATTCTTGAAGGCTGATCAGGAGGTCTTTATTTGGGATTTGGATAGGGTTGGAAAGAAAAAATGTCATGAAGGCTCAAAATAGACTTAAAATAAAGGGGGTTGTAGACTTACAACTCTTGGAATCGACTCTTTAAAAAGTGAAATAAAATCTTTGCCCCAGTTTCAGCTATTGGGGATTTTTTTTTGGTTTTTTTCTTTATTATTTTTTTTGGATTCTTATTTGGTTGGACCGAACCGTGAGGCCGCCTACTTATCCCTTTTTTAAGGAATCAGGTCTAACGTAGTTCAAACATCTGACCTAACTAATTTTTTTTTTCATTTTTCTTTCTGTTGTTTTTCTTTTCTTTTCTTTCTTTTTTTCTTTTCACTTTCAAAACAAGTTGCCCTAGCTTCTATTTTTTAGGGCATGGACCTTTGACGAATCTTTTTTTTTTCACTTGAACTTTCGAAGAATTGCCCCAGTTTGTACTCTTGGGACATGGATTTTTTTTTTTTTTTTGACTCTAAACTTGATTTCAAAAGAGGGTAGTCAAAGAAAATAACACAGGCTCAAAAGGGATAGCGAATGATATAAAGTGTTTGGGTAGCAGAAAAAGGGCCTCGCAGCCTCGAGAACACCAATTATAGTATCCTGTCCCGATCACATCATTGATGAAGATGCATGTCTTCTTGGTATTTTGTGGTCACAAGACACTTTCCATCCTTTAATGTTAAACTTTCCCACAATCTTCAATTGATTCTTCCTCAAACCCGATCTTCACAATGATTCGAAGGTAACTTTTACTCGACCTTAATTCCCAAGTATTTCAACTCATTATTCATCCTCAAAAGTATTTTTTTTTCTCGATTATCCATTCCAGATTAAATCCGTTTCTAAGATCTGGCCAAAATTTCCGCATGCATGTCATGTCATTAGAACTAGCGAGAAAAGAACAAGAACAGAATGCACAAAAAGACAAATGTATTTTATTGAATAAGGATGGAAGGGTTTGAAAACAAGAAAAACAACCTAAAATCCGAGTTACAACCTTAAAATAATCCAGACAATGAAAATAGCAACAGAACAGACAAACAAGACTCACACAAATAGAATCGAAGGATAGAATGGTTTGACTCAATAAAATAACTAAAATCTTGATGACAACCCTAAAATAACCCAGATAGTAGAAAAAACATCAAAACAAGCTACCAAGATTCCTTCCTAGTGAGGAGAGAATGACTTTTCAATTGCTAAGCTTGACATGTAGCCACAAATTTGCTCATCAGGATCACCACGGCCTTCTGCAATTTCAACCGACAAGTTCCAAAGAGGATTTTCATACTCCATGTCACCAAGCATCACCCCTAAAAAGTGTGCATCATCATGTGCAGGTAAAGTACTCTGTGCGATACTCTGGGTGTCACTGTCTTGGATCACAATCAGGTTTTCCTGGATCATCCTTTCTATTTCTCTTTTCAAATCCCGACAACTTTCAACATTGTGCCCCTGGGCATTGGAATGATATTCACACCGTTTGGAAGGGTCGAAGCTTCTTGCACGTGGGTCCACATGATTTGGAGGAATGGGTGCAATCATGTCATAATTCTTTAACCTCTCAAATAAGCTTGCATAAGACTCTCCTATTGGCATAAAATTATCCTTCAAGCTTTCTTCCCTTCTATAGCCCTGGCTTAGATGTGGGTTATAGGGCACTTGAAAATTTTGTGGAGGCTATTGGAGATTTCGTGATGCTTGTGCTCGCCTTCTGGGGTGTTTTGGTGGCTAGACAATATACTGAGGTGGAACAACAGAGTATTGTGTGTTCTGAGGTGGTTAGTAATGCTCAGGGGAGTCATGGGAAACCTGAGGAGGTTGCTTATACCTTCAAGATGTTCTCCTGGGGCCTCTTCTCAACCCTGATGTCATCATGATTTCTTCAACCTTCTCATTCGTGTCACCAAAATTATCGGATTCAATCTGGACAACCTGAGTTGCGGCTTTGAGAACTACTTAACTTATAATTCTGCCTATCTTCAGACCATTTTTTACCATTTTGATTGCTTCCGAGAAGGATTTACCCATAACGAATATCATGTTTTGAAAATAATCTGGCTCTGGAGCCTGAAGAAAGATAGTGATTAGCTCGTGCTTATCCATGGGTGGCTTAACTCTAGTTGCTTGTTCTCTCCATTTAATGGCATATTCCCTGAAACTTTCAGTCGGTTTCTTCTTCAGGTTTGAAAGGGAATTGCGGTCTGGAGCAATGTCAATATTGTATTGGAACTGTTTGACAAAAGCCTATGCCATGTCATCCCATACATACCAGCGAGACGTATCTTGATCCATAAAACATTCGCAGGCTACTCCCGCAAGGCTTTCCCCAAAATACGCTATTAGCAATTCTTCATTTCTTCCCGCACCTCTTAGTTGATTGCAATACCTTTTCAGGTGGGCTATGGGGTCTCCATGTCCATCATACTTTTCAAATTTGGGAGTCTTGAAACTAGGCGGCAAGTGGACATCGGGGAACATACATAGATCTTTGAAGGCAACACTCTTTTGACCTGCCAACCCTTGCATATTTTTCAACCGTTGTTATAAGTTTTTCACTCTTTGGGTCATTTTTTCATGTACCATCTTTTGGGAAGGCTTCTCAATGTTTGCAGGAAGATCAAAGGAGTACGAGTGATACTCAGGAGAGTGGTATTGCTCTTGCTGTGTAGCAAATTGTGACTCAAGGCTGTCCTTGACCACTAGCCCTGACACATTTCGGTCATTTGTTGTTTCAGTATTTTATTTTTCTCAAACATAGTAGACTCTTGTTGAACCCTCTGACTCTGAGTCTCTTGAGCTCTTGTAACAGCTTCGATGTCAGTTATCATTTTTCCTTGGAAACACAAACCGACCATCTTAAATTTTCTTCACAATTCAAGACAAAAAAATATTTTAGAATGGACTCAGTCAATCCTTATTATTATCATTATTTTTTCATTTCTTTTTTTTTAACTTTTTTTATGGTTGATCGAACCTGATGTGGGTTTCCTACGTATCATGTGGGAACATGAATCAGATCTTGCGTAGTTCGGGAAGATTAAGAAAAATAAATAAACTAACTCTTGTGTTTTTGGATTTCGAATTTTATTTTTTTTTACCATTTTTTTCTTCAAAAGAACAACTTCTAAAGAAGAAAGAGAATATTTTTGGATTTTGATTTTTCTTCAGAATTTTTGCAAAAGAAAGACTTCTAAAGAAGGAAGAGTTTTTTCCTTTTTTTTTTTTTTAATTTCGACTTTTTATTGTTATTTTTTTTTGGAATTTCGAAAGAAAAACTTCTAAATAAGAAAGAAAAATATTTTTGCATTTATAGATTTTTATTCTGAAGTTAGGAAAGAAGTATTTCTAAAAGAAAGAGAAAGTATTTTCTTGAATTTTGAATTTTCTTTTCAATTTTCGAAAGAAGAATG
This sequence comes from Nicotiana glauca, assembly GCA_026770625.1. Classification (NCBI taxonomy): domain Eukaryota; kingdom Viridiplantae; phylum Streptophyta; class Magnoliopsida; order Solanales; family Solanaceae; genus Nicotiana; species Nicotiana glauca. Next base: position 24,600 of record MU782921.1, on the reverse strand, counting down.
AAAATATTTTTGTATTTTTTGATTTTGAGAAGAAACTAAAAGATTTTTTTTTTGTATTTTTAAAAATTGGGGCCTCAAGGAAACACTTTTCTAAAGAAGGAAGTAAAAGAAATTTTTTTGGATTTTTAAAAATTGGGGGCCGAAACCGATGAGGTTTGCCTCGTAACTCATATCCGGTGAGAATCAGACCTGCGTAGTTCTGCCAAGTTTTGACATAATTGGAAAAATATGATATTGACTCCCTTTCATTTTTTGAAATACATTTTCCTTTTCCTTTTGGCAGAGTTTCGAGGCATTTTCGAATACCGAAATTTTCAGAACCAGGTGAATTATCTATCCTATCTCACTCTTGGTTTTTTCTGTTGATTTTCTTTCCTTATCCGAACAACATACAAGCTGAAGCAAATAAATGTATAAATAGCACGTAAGATGCATCAGGATGGTCTTTCATTTCAGTTACACTTGTCCTAGACGGACCCAACCCCTATGTTGAGTCCCCTAAGTCAAATGCATGTGATGCAAAAAAACGTTCCTACTAGGAATCCGGCATGAGGTCATGTTATTCTAGGTTTAAACCTGGAGTTTGTGGTCTATACTTGGGTTACCCGAGCGAACAACTGGGGCCAAAGAGGGGGCAATGTACCGGGAGCACTAAAATCTACCCGGCCTTGTTGTTGGCCCAGCCTCGATCTATTTGGTATAATTTCTACAGAAAAAGCGGTCCATGCGAACATGTGCACCATTTTCAGAAGACTCGGAGGGATGGCGTAAGAAGACAGTTATATACAATTAAAACAATATTAAAGTGGTAAACATATAGCATTTAGCACCAAAGGTTCACAGAATATAGTAATATCAATAATAAATAAAGCCAAGCAAAATCATATTAACAAGCTCGAATTCTGAACCCTAATCCAGAAGTTCTGGGCTCTTATCCCCAGCAGAATCGCCAGAGCTGTCATACCTCCTTTTCTACACATCACCCCGGAGGGTAGTATATAAGGGAGTTTTTCCAATTTAAGTGACATTATTCGAAATGGGATTATTTAATTTATCAGAGTCGCCACTTGGAATAAATTATGGTGTCCCAAGTCACCGATTTATTTTTAAATTCCAAATCTAGGAAGTTTTATTTTTTTAAAAAGGTCTGCGAACCAGAAATTCTAGGTAAGAAATCTGTTAACCCGGGAGAAGGTGTTAGGCATTCTCGAATTTTGTGGTTCTAGCACGGTCGCTTAGTGATTATTACTTGGCTTAAATTATTTAACTACTCATTTTTAGGACCTATGTGCATTTATTTTTTTACCGCTTTTAATCACTTGAATTATTCGTAATTAAAGAATTGAGTTACGCGTATGTATACTCTTTTCTTTTGGCGCGTCAAAAATCACATCACGCGAACATGTCCATAATTAATAACGCTTTATTATTATTAAGAAAATTGGGCCGAAGTTGCGCGAACGCATACTCCGGTTTTATTTTGAAAATCATAATTATGTCACGCGAACGTGTACACAATCACGATGATAAATTAATTAACAGCGTGCCTAAGGAATACTACCACGTTCGTGAGTTAATTGTTTTACCAAGATTTAAGTTTAATGTAAAAGCCCAAAATTATGGAATAGGCAATGTGGAAGAAATGCAGGATTTAACTATTATTAGTAAGTGACAAATTACAACTACTCCACAGCCCAATATTAAACCCATATCCCTGTGGCTCATTTCATCAAACCCAAGTCATATTATCCTAAACTTGAATCAGACCTCATACATTAAACTGGTATTTAGCAAATCAAGACTAAACCAAAAAAAGATTCACCATTGAGAACTTTAAACAAACAGATTATATGCAAAGTCAACAATATAATTGAGAGAAATAGAAAATAAAACAAGATTAAATAATGAAAAAAAGCAATAAGGACTACAAATTCATGGTCTTATATTGCAGCTCACTAGATTCGATTATGGAACAGATGCAGCATATTGATGACAACTTACTAGAGTGACAAAATAGAAGAGAACGGACCTTCACTAGTGGAAAGCCATGTTTAATGTATTAAATGAAGAGAAATCCAAGCCGAGCTTTGTACAATAGCAATAACCCTTGAGCTAAGAAAAGCTGGAATCAAACAACAGAATCGAGACCGGAAACGCTAACAGGACCTCGACCGGAAAACCTCACCAGAAAATAAAAATAAAAACTAACCAGATCTGATTTTGTATAACCAAAGTCACCAGAATAACAGAAAAATGAGAGGAGAACAGTGGTGAGAGACAAAACGCAATTTTGTCGGTGTTAATGGAGGTCACCGGAGTTTCTCGAACCAACTGAAGTCCACAGGTTCCGATGGCAACACCTACAGCGCAAGCTTGAGCCAGCGAACAGTAGCCACGGAAAGAAGCAAAGTCACGAAAAGCAGTAACAACAAGAGTTCGAGATTTGAGGTGAAGGAATGGCAAGTTTGTCAGTTTTGGAGGAACCAAAAACAAAACGAATTTTCACGGCTCATTGATGTGTGTTTTTTGAGTGTGGTTTTTTTTAGGTGTTAGATACTATATATAGGGTTAGGGATTAGGTTAGAGGTATGGGCCTAGGAATTATGGGCTAGAAAATTGAGCCGAAGACAAGAAAAATGTACTAAAAGATTTATAAAGACGGGATAAACCAACCTAAAACTAATTCCTTCTTCTAAAACTATGTACAATTATAATATAAAAATATAAAAATAATATTAATTAATTGAACTAAACTATAAAACATAAAACTATTATTTGTTTGTATTTTTAAGATTATATAAAAATAAAGATAAGGTACTATTTTTGTATATTTTTTACTTAAATTTACGAAAGATACGTAAACTAAAATATTTTTTGTAATTTTTATTTTTTTGTGGCGAAATAAAGTAAAAGAGTCAAAATTAGTTGAAATAACTATATTAGCCCTAAATTAAATATTTATATGCTAAAATATGTAAAATCTTGGGGATGGTCAAAAATCACATGTCTACATGAGTATACATGGCAAGAGTATAGAAATTGGTTGCTTCCATGGCTTGAACCGTATTTTCCTCTTAAGTAACCAGTGCCACATTTAGAACAAGCTTTTCACTAAGCTGATACGATATGGGGGACTGCCTAAGAGGAAGCACTAGCTGGGTTGAAGAATTATTTCTTGGAAGATGAAGACATGGACTGCAGTGCCATAACTGAGAAGGAGGAGGAAGAAGGTCTCACTATTCAGACCATGAAGAAGGGAGCCATTCTCAAGAACTGGACCACCACACTATCCCGAGCCCGCCGAGTCACTAGGTAGCCTGAAAGATTTTACTTCTATAGCCGTTCTAGGCATTTACGATTTCCAGTAATTTTATTTTAAGATTTACTAGTTTCAAAATAAATGCTCGATTCATCGAGCCATACTTTGTCTGGACGATTTTTTTTCCAATTTTTATCAAATGCATTTATTCTTTATTATGCATTACTACCTTTTATACTTTTTCCTTTCTACAACGTTATTATTACTTTTCTCGATGAACCAGTAACTATGATATGTAATGAGGCAACATAACATGAGAATAGTGATTCAGATGAAGAGGATGAGATATCCGAGGAAATTGTCAGGGAAGTTGAGAATTTTGAGAACAAGCCTAAGTCCAACTTGGATGAAACAAAAGCAGTAAATTTGGGAGACGCCGAGACCGTCAAGGAAACTTGCATCAACATCTACTTGTCATCGATAGAGAAGGAAGAGTACATTCAGTTCCTAAAAGAGTATGAGGACATTTTTGCATGGTCATATGATGACATGACTGGTTGCAGCATGTCCATAGTGGCTGACAAGCTGCCTATTAATCCCATGTGTCCACCAGTCAAGCAGAAACTCAGAAAGTTCAAAACTCGACATGAGTTTTAAAATCAAGGAGGAGGTTACCAAGCAGATCAAAGCCAAAGTTCTCAGGGTGTTTGAGTATTCAACTTGGTTAGCTAACATTACGCCAGTTCCGAAGAAGGATGGGAAGGTCAGAGTATGTGCTGACTACCGGGATTTAAACCGAGCAAGTCTCAAGGACGACTTCCCTTTGATCGACAACTGCGCCAAGCATGAACTCCAATCCTTTGTGGATTGCTTCACGGGTTATCATTAGATCTGGATGGATGAAGAAGATACAGAGAAGATAGCTTTTATTACACCATGGGGTGTATACTATTACAAGATGATGCCATTTGGTTTGAAGAACACTGGGGCTACTTACATGAGAGCTATGACAACCATCTTCCATGATATGATTCATAAAGAGATAGAGGCATATGTGGACGACGTCACTATCAAATCCAAGAAGGTTGCAGATCACATAGTATACTTGGGGAAGTTCTTTGACAGACTAAGGAGGTATAACTTGAAACTGAACCCCACAAAGTGTGCATTCGGGGTTCCCACAAAAAAATTATTGGGATTCATCGTCAGTCGTTGAGGGATCGAGATGGATCCATCTAAAGTTAAAACTATTCAGGAGTTACTGCCACCTAAGAGCAAAAAGGACATGATGAGCTTCCTAGGACGTCTCAACTATATCAGCCGCTTCATAGCACAATCCACAATCATATGTGAACCCATCTTCAAGATGCTAAGAAAAGATGCTGAAACAAGCTGGACCGAGGATTGTCAAAAAGCCTTTGACAAAATCAAACAGTATTTATCCACCCCACCAATTTTTGTCCCGCTAGAGTTGGGGCGACCTTTGCTACTCTATCTGTCTGTGTTGGATGGATCCTTCGGATGCGTTTTGGGATAATATGATGAGACATAAAGAAAGGAGCAGGACATATACTACATAAGTAAGAAGTTCACACCTTACAAAGCATGGCACTCCCTGCTGGAACGCACTTGCTGTGCTTTGACTTGGACAGCTCAAAAATTGAGGCACTACTTCTGCGCCTACACTACATACCTCATATCCAGGATGGACCCTCTGAAGTACATATTTCATAAACCCATGCCGACGAGGAAGTTGGCTAAGTGGCAGATATTACTAAGTGAGTTCGATATCATCTATATAACTCAAAAGGCGGTCAAGGGACAAGCATTGGAAGATCACCTTGTTGACAATCCGATAGGAAGAGCATACAAACCTTTGAAAATATATTTTCCTGATGAAGAAGTGTCATTCGTAAGGGAAGACATTACCGAAGCATATGACGGTTGGAGGATGTTCTTTGATAGAGCTCCAAATTTCAAAGGAGTAGGCATCGGAGCGGTCTTGGTATGAGAAACGAGTCAACATTATCCGGTATCTGCTAAACTCAAATTTCCCTGCACTAACAACATGGCAAAATATGAAGCCACATACTAGGACTCAACATGGCAGTCGACATTAACATTCAGGAGCTACTAGTGATTGGTGATTCAGATTTGCTTGTGCACCAGGTACAAGGAGAATGGGTCGTTGATAACTAGGGATTTTGACGCATTTTATACTTCTTCTTGATTATGCTTTGATTATAAATTCATACAAAATAGTCCCAAAAAGGCTCATAAGTTGTACTTGATTGCAGGTTTGATCAACAAAAGGACAAGATGTCAAAGATCAGCTCAAAAGGTATGAAACTTGCACAAGTGCCAAAGACAAGACAAGCTCAGGCAAAACAGGCCCAGTGCGACTGCATACCACTTTGTACGGTCCGTACTAGGAGATTCAGAGAGGTCGATTCCAGGGCAAAAAGGCAATGCGACCGCACTAGGATTTTTACGGTTCGCACCGAGACGAATGCGGCCGCACTTGATTCTGTGCGGTCCGCAGAGCCAAGATTGAGAGAATGCTAGTTTTGAGTTTTCAAGCCAATGCTGTCCGCAGTCCATTCTGTGCGGACCGCACTAAAAGCCTCCGCGGCCATAATTCATTCTCTACGATCGGCGATGCCAAGGTTCAGAGAGCTATTTTTCAAGTCCAAAGCCCTAGTGCGGACCGCAGTCCATTTTTTGCGGTCCGCACTAACCCCACAGGGGCATTTTGGTCTAGATTTTTCAGCCTAGTATAAATCGTTTCTTTTTCCATTTTTAGGGTATCAGATATTGTAATTAAGCAGCTGCGCTCGTGGGTTCGACTTTTTAAGCCATTTTGGGTAATTTTATCTACTTTTCGTTATTGAATCTTGTTATTTAACTTAGTGATTAATTAATATGAGTTTGTCTACATCTATTTCTTGCTTTTCTTCTTTAAATATGAGTAGCTAGACCCATATGCTAGGGTTGTGGCTCAACCCTAGTGTGGGAAATTGATGGGTCTTGTAATCTAGGGCTCAATTGACTATGTGTGTTTGTTATTTGGGCCAATTTCATGATAAATTGTTGAATTAGTGGTTGCAAACACTAGTTTGTGTTGAGTTGACTTGAGCTCTTCTTGAGAAAGGAGCCTATGTCTCCGAAATTGGTCCAACAAGGAATTGGGGCGTACTCAAGAGATTGATATCCCCAACTAAAGGGTTAAACCTCGAGAGAGTAATACCCGACTTGAATCCTAGTTGTTTGTGCAAATTTACATACCCAGTTGGTCTTGAAAAAGCCAATTTGGGAATAATCACTCAAACCACCGAGAGGTGTAGAGAGGGTAAAGTCATGCAACATTTATATCATACTCTCCAAATATGTCAAACATGCCTTAGACTCAAGTACCCGTCAATTGACCACCTAGGCGGAAGTCACTACCATAGTGCTTTTTAAACCATTTGAACAACCCGTAGCATTATAACTCTTAGCATAATTTAGTTGTAATTACCAATTGTAGTTTGATAATAGTAGAAGTAAACAAAAACCCCAAAACTAAATAGAAGTGTAATTAAGAACACATACGCAACTCTAGACTAGATAGATATTTGATTCCAAATTCTAGCTCTCTGTGGATATCAATCCCGATCCTAAATCGGGTAAAATCTGCTCTGACCCTCTATTGCTACTTAATTAGTAGTGCGGAGTAGGCCGCGATCACTTTTTGGTTCCGTTGCCAGGGACCTAACGGTTATGGCTACCTATTTAGTTAGATTTGTGCTTTGTTCTTCTTTCCTTCTTGTTAATAATTTGTGTGTGTCAATAATTTAGGTACCAAAATGGCATTAAATGCTGATGACCCTCTTGGAAATGTGAATGGGGGGGAGGAGGTAGATGATATTGGAGATGAACATGTGTCTCTTGTACCTCAAGGACAATGTAGAGGCCGCTAGGCCAATGCAAATGACAATATTCCAGACCCTCCTTCGCTATCTATGCGAGTGCTATTGTTCCGCCCCGGATCCATGCGGGCAATTTTCAAATAACCAATGTGATGCTGACATTATTGGAGCAGCGTGGATACTTCACGGGTGCTCCCACTCAAAATGCCTACAAACATCTCAAGGGGTGCAAGTAAACCAATGTGTCTGAGGATGCACTTCGATTGAGGCTTTTCCCATTCTTACTTGGGGGAAAACATTGTCTTGGCTTGAGCGACTTCCCAACCATTCCATCACAACTTGGGATGAGTTGGCGGATAAGTTCATTGCCAAATTTTTCTCACCAGGGCACATGACAGCACTACGGGACGAGATCTTAGCCTCCAAGCAGGAGCCCATCGAACCAATGCATGAGATTTGGGAGAGGTATAGAACTATGGTGAAGGAATTCCCCAACAACGATATGACAGAGGCAATGATACAACAAACCTTCTATCGGGCATCAATACAATGAATCAATGCATAGTGAACCAATTGGCTGGGGGTAATTTTATGAAGTTGACGTATGATGAAGCTTGTTCCATTCTTGATGAGATGGCAGATACATCCTCCGCATGGAAAAGTAGAGCCAATATGCCCCAGGGTGACCCCCACAGTCATTCATTTGCACAAAGAATTACATGATCATGGGCAGGCGATCACGGAGTTGACAACTACCATGAACCAACTAGCAAAGGCACAGTTGCAACAAGTCCAAAATCCTCGCCAATTGAATGCTATAGAGGGTGTTAACATGCTAGTGAATCAAAGAAGGCGAAGAGGTCAACAGAACCAAAGGAATACAGATCAATTTGACAATGAAGGTAGAAGATTTCAAGATGATGGCTATTATGAGCAAAATGAAGAGGTACAATATGTGAACAATTATCAAGGCCAAAGAGGCAATTCTTCCAACCAACAACAACAATGGCTATCCTAGGGCAATTGGGGTAACAAACAACGAGGAAATAATTGGAACAATCAACAACAAGGGAACAACAATTGGGGGAATCAAAGTAACAACCGGAACAATTAAGGATACTGGGGCAACAACAAAAATTAGGGTGGAAATAACAAAAACCAAGGTGGATGGAACAATAACCAAGGAAATTAGGGGCAAGGCTTTTAAAGGCCCCCAATGTACCAACAACTGAGCAATCCACCACCTTTTCCTTCCCAGGGTCCTAGTTCATCCAACAATGAAATGGGTAGAATTGAAATGATGTTTGAACAAATGATGAAAAGGAATGCGGATTTCGATGCACAAATTGCTTATCATAATACTTCAACTAGGAATTTGGAGGTTCAACTAAGTCAAATCTCTCAGTCCTTGAATACACGCCCTAAGGGTGCTCTAACAAGTGATACGGTAGTGAACCCAAAGGGTGGGAACAATCATGTTATGGAGGTAACTACAAGGAGTGGAAGAGGCAGTGATGTGAATGCCTCCAAACAAAAGCAAGTTTTGAGTGATAAAGTTGAGTTGCAAGAAGATGAAGTTCCTTTGGTGGTTGAGAATGTGGTTGATGAGAATGTGAATCAAGAAGTGAGGATTGATATTCAAGATGCCAAGGTGGAAATGCAAAATGATGTGAACCTGTCTAGGGATCACATAATTGACATGCTAGAGCCAGTTGTGCCAAAAGCCAAGGCACCCTTGCCTAGGCCTCCTCCACCATATCCTCAAAGGCTAGCCAAGCAGAAGAATGAGAATTAGTTTAAAAAGTTCATTGACATGATGAAGAGCTTATCAATCAACGTGCCTTTGGTGGAGTCTTTGGAGTAAATGCCTAGCTATGCTAAATTCATGAAAAAATTGGTGATAAAGAAAAGATCCATGGACTGTGAAACTATCAAGATGACCCACCAAGTTAGTGCTATAGTACATTCAATGGCTCCGAAGTTGGAGGATCCCGGTGCTTTCACAATCCCTTGCACTATTAGGAGTGCAGACTTTGCTAAAGCTTTGTGTGACCTAGGGGCTAGTGTCAATTTGATGCCCTACTCAGTTTTCAAGACTTTGGGTATTGGGTCACCAAGGCCAACTTCCATGAGATTGCAAATGACGGAAAGATCAATGAAGTGACCATTGGGTATAGTTGATGATGTGCTTGTCCGGGTGGACAAATTTATCTTGCCAGCTGATTTTATGATCTTGGAGCCTTGGCCTCCCATCCTTGTATGCCTTTTATTTCATTGTCTTCCCAGTTTTTGTATGTGTGCGTTTGCCGTAGCTTGAGCATGATTTTGTGCTTGTTATTTCGTTAGGACTGAAGTTTGCAGCAGTAGATAGGCTGTCAAGCTGTCCACACATGCTTACTTGAGTTAAGCCCGTGACAACTGGTATTAGAGCCAGGCCCATCCTAATTATTATTACCGATGTTGAGCACCCATTTATGTTGTCCACGCTCCAGAGGCCTGGGCGTGAGGGGGTGTTGAGTTGTCCCACATCGGAGGGATTTGAGGTCCTTGGTCTCCTTATATGGCTTGGGCAATCCTCACCTCACAAGCTAGCTTTTGGGGTTGAGTTAGGCCCAATGTCCATTCTTAACTACGATTGTGAGGTAGACTATGAATTTCCGATCATATTGGGAGACATCTTCTTGCTACAGGGAAGGCTCTAGTAGATGTGGAAGCAGGGGAACTCACTTTCAGGGTGGGTGATGAAAAGGTACTTTTTCATGTTTGCAAATTAATGAAGCAACCCAATTGTACCGAAGTGTGCTCATATGTGGATCTAGTTACGACTGTGATAATTAATGATACTAGTGCAATGATAAATGTTGAGGACTCTTTGGAGGCCGTATTGTTGAATCTTGATGTCAATGATGATGCGGACCGAGTGGAGTGCGTGAATGCTTTACATGGAATGGGCTCTTATTCTTATGAGCCTAGGAAACTCTCTTTGGATCTTGAAAATAAAAAGACGCCTCCAACAAAGCCTTCAATTGAGGAACCCCCAGTGTTGGAGTTGAAGCCATTACCTCCACACCTCAGGTTTGAATTCTTGGGCTCCTATTCAATTTTACTAGTTATTCTTTGCTCTTGTCTTACTAACATGCAGGTAGATGTCACATTGGCGGTGCTTAAAAAGCAAAAAAGGCAATTGGATGGACTCTAGTTGATATTCAGGGAATAAGCCCTGCATTCTATATGCATAAGATTATTCTGGAAGATGATGCAAAACCCTCCTTGGAACATCAAAGGAGTTTAAACGAGGCAATGCAAGAAGTTGTGGAAGAAGAGGTGATCAAGTGGTTAGATACCGCTGTGTTGTATCCTATCTCTGACAGCTCATAGACTTCTCCGGTGCAATGTGTGCCGAAAAAGGGTGGTATGACCGTGGTGACCAATGCTAATAATGAACTTATTCCAACTTGGACAGTGACCGGATGGAGGGTGTGCATGGACTACCGCAAGCTGAACAAGGTGACCCGCAAGGATCACTTCTCATTGCCTTTCCTTGACCAAATGCTTGATCGTATTGCTGGGCGTGCCTTCTATTGTTTCTTGGATGGTTTTTCATGGTACAATCAAATTTTGATAGCTCCCGAGGATCAGTAGAAGAAAAACTTTACTTGTATATATGGCACCTTTGCTTTCTCTCGGATGCCCTTTAGGTTGTGCAATGCACCGGCAGCATTCCAACGGTGTATGATGGCCATTTTCACGGATATGGCAGAAGATATTTTAGAGGTATTCATGGATGACTTCAGCGTTGTGGGCGATTCATTCGATGAGTGTTTGAACAATTTCGATAGAGTTTTGGCCCGATGTGAAGACACCAATCTTGTGCTGAATGGTATTGAGGTTGACGACAAAATTAAGGTGATTTCAAGAATTCTTCCCCCCACTTTTGTCAAGAGGGTTAGAAGTTTTCTGGGCATGTGGGGTTCTACCAGCGATTTATCAAGGACTTTTCAAAGGTAGTGAATCCTTTGTGTAAGTTGCTAGAAAAGGATACAAAGTTTGTGTTTGATGAGGGATGTATGCAAGCCTTTGAACTTCTCAAGCATAAGTTGACCACCACCTCGATCATTACCGCACCCAATTGGATCTTGCCTTTCGAGCTCATGTGCACCACAAGTGATGTTGCGATTGGGGCAGTTTTGGATCAAAGAGTGAACAAAATGTTTCATCCGGTGTACTATGCGAGCAAGACAATGAATGAAGCTCAAAGGAACTACACGGTGACTGAGAAAGAATTGTTGGCTATTGTGTTTGCCATGGAAAATTTCGGCCATATCTTATGGGAGCCAAAGTCATAGTGCACACCGATCATGCAGCTCTTAGATACTTGATAACAAAGAAAGACTCCAAAGCTAGACTGATGCAATAGGTCTTATTACTTCAAAAGTTTCATTTGGAGATTGTGGACTGGAAGGGTAGCAAAACCCAAGTGACAGATCATTTGTTGCTTGGAGGAGAAAAGACGGTCGTGTGATGGCCTAGAGATCAATGATACATTTCCCGATGAGCAGATACTTTCTATATCAATGAGTGATATGCCATGGTTTGCGAACATTGCTAATTTCCTTGTGACTGGCATCATCCCGTGTGAGGTCTTTTCTAACCAAAGGAAGAAGCTCAAATGGGATAGTCTGGACTTTTATTGGGATGAGCCATACTTGTTCAAGATTTGCACCGATGGAGTGATCCGGAGGTGTGTACCTAAGGAGGAGCAATTCAGCATCCTAGAGGCTTGTCATTCCTCCCCCTATAATGGCCATCATAGAGGGGCGAGGATAACTTCAAAAGTTCTAAGTTGTGGTTTTTATTGGCCAACCTGGTTCAAAGATGCAAGTGATCTAGTAAAAAGGTATGATCAATGTCAACGAGTGGGCGGGATTTCCAAGAAAGATGAGATGCCTCTAAACACCATTCTCGAAGTGGATATCTTTGATGTATGGGGTATAAATTTTAAGGGCCCTTTTGTAAGCTCGTGCAAAAATACCTACATTCTTGTAGCGGTTGATTATGTCTAAAAATGGGTTGAGGTCGTTGCCTTCCCCAACAATGAAGCTAGGAGTGTGGTGGCATTTTTAAAGAAGAGTATTTTCACAAGGGTTGGTACTCCTCGGGCAATTATTAGTGATGGAGGATCGCATTTTTGTAATAGAACTTTTGATGCCTTTGTTTCCAAGTATGGTTTCAACCACAAAGTGTCTACACCTTATCATCCTCAAGCAAGTGGCCAGGTTGAAGTGTCCAACAGGGAGATCAAGAGCATTTTGTCCAAAATCGTCAATGCCAATATGACTGATTGGTCTAAAAAGTTAGATGATGCTCTATGGGCTTACCGGACCGCTTACAAGACTCCAATTGGTATGTCGTCGTACCGGTTGGTGTTTGGGAAAGCATGTCATCTACAAGTGGAGTTAGAGCATAAAGCCATATGGGCCTTGAAGAAGTTGAACCTTGATTGGGATATAGCTGCTAATCTTCGGGTGGAGCAACTCAATGAACTTGATAAATTTAGGTTCCATGCCTAATCTAGTTCGTCCCTATATGAGGATAAAATGAAATACCTTCATGACAAATATACTCGGGGAAAGGAGTTCCAGGTGGGAGATTTGGTGTACTTATTCAATTCTCGACTAAGGTTGTTCTCCGAAAAGCTAAAGTCAAAGTGGAGCGGACCATTTGAAGTAGTGTGTGTGACCCCGTTTGGTACTCTTGATTTAAAGAACAAAAATGGGGAACTTTTTCGAGTGAATGGGCATAGGGTCAAGCACTATTTGGGGAAGTTTGATGATAGCCACGTGGTGGCTCTTGTGCATTTCAAATGATTGGATAGTAACATGCATCGTGCTGCGATGTTAAATTAGGCGCTTCTTGGGAGGCAACCCATGTGTTTTTCATTGTAGTGTAGGATTGATTTTGGGTTAACTGGTTGTGAGATGTTACAAGATTATGTTGATGCAGTGCAGGACATAGTGGAAAAAATGATCAGGTCTATGAAGTTGTCAGTGCGGCCGCAGTCTATTCTGTGCAAACCGCACTGAAGAAAGAGTAAAAATACAACTCTCTGAAGTTTGCCACTACGGTCGTACTACATTTTGTGCGGTCCACAATCTATTTTGTACGGACTGCAGTGTGTTGCCTCCTCAAGATTGAATATTGTTGTGCAGTGCGGACCGTGGTCCATTTTGTGCGGTCCATACTGGTTGGTGAGACTAGGCCCCAGGGCTTTTTCTATAAATAGTCCTTGAGGCCCACCTTTTACACTTTTTGAACCTTTGAATCTCAGAGCCCTAGAACACTGTTCATCCATTCCTTTGCTTGTAATTAACTGTGTGGACTTGTCACTCTTCATTTCATCTCACATTTGGTACCATTACTTGTCTTTTAATTGTTCAATTTTGTTTAATTTCTTCTAATTTTTGTTTTTCTTTCTTCCCTTTCTATGCTTCCCATAGTTTCTTCAATTGTTTAGATCAGGGTAATTAAAATTTTGATTAATGTAGACTTAGGTAGTTACAATCAATGGGTAAAACATGTAGGGACACTAATTAGGTGTAAATTTGGACTTAAAATCAAAAATACATGGAACCCTATTTTAGTGCCACAACTGGGCACTCAGTGCGGACCGCAGTCATTTTCGTGTGGTCTGCGGTGCCCTTGTGCGGTCCGCAGTACTATTTTGTATGGACCGCATGGTTGAACTTTTGATTGTTGAACCTTAGGCACTGCGGCCGCACTATATTTTGTGCGGACCGCAGTGGATCCAGTGCGGCCACGATGGATTTTATGCGGTCCGCACTGCCTAGATACAGAGAGTGGGTAGTCTAAAACCCACCTCTATGAGGACTGCGGTTGTTTTTGTGTGGTCCGTGGTGACCCCAGTGCGTCTGCTATTGATTTTGTGCGGTCCGCACTGGGTGACTTCTGCAGCTTGCCTGCAATTTTTCTTTCCTGTTTATGCAACCCAGTTCTTAACTGCTACAACTGATACTAACAAGTTCAATTGAACTGTGTTGGCTGACAATGGTGAAACAACGAGGTAGAATCACTAAACAACCGGGCAGAGGAGAATCCTCCCGGGGAGGGAAGAAGAAAATGATAAAACTCACTCCCCAAGCTCGGAAAAATATTAAAAGGATAAGAAAGCTGATAAAAGTTGCTAATAGAGCTACTTCCCATTCCTCGGGGAGTGAGTATGAGCCATCACGAGAGATTTCTTTAGACTCTATGCCAGAGTACATAGAAGACTGGCCAGAGAGGTCTAGGCTAAGAGACACACCTCCAGCATCCCCCACTGCCCAAGCGTCAGTGAATATTTCTTCTGGGTCATCTGAGGGATCAGGTAAAGGTAGTGGGGAATACTCCACCTCTCCCACAGCTTCATTATCCGGAGAGGATGCAGTAGGAGATGAGGAAGTAGAGGGAGATGAGGAAGTAGCAGAAGGAGGTGAGCCTCAGGTAGGGGGCATTGCTAGAACCAGAAAGCCGGAGGTTTGGCAAGATTGATTTGTTAGTGAGGTGGCGTATCATAAATTTCGAGTGTGTTGGCGGTGAGAAAGTTGATCCCGGAGAGGAGCTTTATATATAGAGACTTGCTACCTTACAACCCCAATGTAAGGAGGCAGTTTAGGGAGAGAGTTGGCTGGGAGCACTTTTTGGCTGACTGTGTAGATGCCAACAAGCACTTGGTAAAGGAATTATACGCCAATGTAGCCCACATCGAAAAGGGTAAAAAGGTGACCAAGGTGCAAAACTTGACAGTGTTGTTTGATAGGAAGTACATCAACAAATACCTTGGCTTTGATGAGAAGGATGAGTCCCTATACATGGCCAAGATGGAAATGGGTGATGAGGTTCGTCCCTGGTTGCCACAGTATCTGGCAATCTCAGGTACCACCCTCGATTGGTTGACTGCGGGCATCAAGATTCTGAGACGTAGTTTGATCTTTGAGGCAAGGGGGTGGGAGACATTTGTATGTAGCAGGTTGGACCCCACGACTCATGACAACACCTTAACTCTTCACCGGGCAATTTTGGTGGCTTCAATTATGGTGGGGTAACCAATCAATGTGGGGAATGTGATGTCGAGGATTATATTAATTGTGGGTTCCGAGCATGATAGAAACTACATGTTCCCTAGTTTTCTCACCATATACTTTAGGGATCTGAAAGTGGACAAAAGACCCTTCGACATCAAGGTCAAAGCGAAGGCCCCATTTTCTTGGTACAGCATGTAGGGGGATGATAACCCCAAGAGCAAGAACTTCAAGAGTACGGTTACTACTCTAACTGGCCAGTCTGAAGAGCTAGTTATGGTAGTGACCCCTGCTGAGCCTACCTCTACTTCCACTGATATTCCTTCTGGTCTATCCACCTCAGCGGATCCAAATATTCTATCTTCCCGTGCCCATCCTATCACTGCCCACCGATTGAGCCAAGCACTCCTTAGTATCAACAACTGGATGCAGACTGCTCCATCCAAGTTGTCCATATTGACTACCACGGTAGAGGCTCAGTCGTTACCTCCACCCCCACAGGTTCCCTAGTCCACAAAGGATGCTCGTAAGGAAATATTAGACAACCAGAAGAAAATCCTCGACAATTAGAAAAAGCTTGCTGAGGTAGTTGATTCACACAGCAAGGCTCTCAAGGAGCTTGCTAGGGAGCACAAGATGCTGAGGAAGACATGGGCCTCCAAGGAGTCCGTAAAGGAGCTGAGAGCTGATGTTGACAGACTGAAGGCAGACCAGCTGCCTTTAGATTTACTGCTCCAGGACCTGGTACCAACAGCTTATCCCGAGTCGGAGCACTGTCAGAGGCCTCCCAACAGGAGGAGGAGAATTCCCAAAGTAGATGATGCAGTTATCCAGTTGGCCGACCCAATAGAGGCTTCCCCTAGTCAGCCATAGGATATACCTCAGGAGCCTGTCCAGGTCCAGGCCCAGGTCCCAATAGCAGAGCAGCAGATTATAGGGAACTAGTCTGAGGTTCCCGAGCACAGTGAGGACCCAGGGACCACTCAGGAGCCTATGCAGACAGACAGGCCACAGGGAGTCTCTATATCCTCCTTTATTTTCTTTTTGGTGCTTTATTTTGGTTAGTTGCCATTGGGGACAATTCCAGCTTTCATTTGAGGGGGTAGGCCCTACATTTTGACTCATCTAGATGATTGTATATATTTGATACTTTTTATGCTTTCTTTATTTTTCATCTTTAGTTTGCATATATTTTTAACATTTAGCTATATTTCTCGCACTTTTATTTTACTTTGGGTTTGTACATAAAGTTATGTTACATTGTAGATATTCATCCCATCTATTGTATATTCGACAAATGCCCTCTTGTATATATTCATTCTACTTTTCGCAATTTTTCATTCTTAGCTTCTTATTTTTATTTCATTCTTAACTTCTTATTTTTATGTTCGTAGCTTGTTGTATTGAAAGTTTGCAATAAGTATTTGGTTTTCTTAATGCCATGGTTTTTTCCAAAGGTGGAGTGTTGTGTGGCTCTTTCCAATGATAGATGGCGTGACAACCTTATTAAGGGATTGAGTCCGTTTTTCTTTTTGTTTTCAGTAATTAATAGTTAAGGATACCTCAAGCAAAGCTTCACTTGGGCCGAGCACATTTGCCTTTGATCTTATGGTCAAAAACAATTTGTTGTGTTTAGTATGGTGAAAGTCGTGACCTTGAGACTCTTGTGTTGGCCCATAATCATCAAGTGTTTTTCGGGACCATTGTGAGCTTAAATCTTATATAAGGTCGTTGTGGGCCCCCAACTCTGTGTCTTTAGCAATCCCATAGCTTGTATGGTGAGTAATCGTATTGCAAGTCCATGTCGCCATTGGTCTAGAACTTGCCCTGAATGTTTGTTGAGGCGAAATCCTAAGTGAATTTTGACTTGAGACATGATTATAGGCTCCCCTTGGTCCAAATGATAGCTTGAACACTTCCATAACCTACCAATGATAAGATCCCTAGTCAACCCTTTTGAGCCTAAGACCTTTTTCCTTCAAGAACCATGATACAAGCCTATACCATTATAAAAGATACCCTCTCTTGGCACTCGATCTTTCTTTTAGCACATGGCAAAAGTATAAGTTTGGGGGGAGAGATGAGGATTGAAACAAAGTGGTAAAAAGGCACAAAAAATGAAGAAAAGGAAATGCAATGAAAAATAAAGAAAAGCAAAAAGACAAAAAGAAAGTTCAATGTGAAAAATAATAAAAAAAGATTCAAAGAAAAGCAAATAATTAAAGGTGTGGAAAGTTGTAAAAGGATAAAAGGTTTGAAATGCATAAGAAAGAGTGACAGTGTGTCTCTCTAACCCTTAGAAAGAAGTGAAATGACTCAAAGAGTCAAGTGAATGGATGTCAAATGAATCAAAAGAAGTGCTTAAGGGAAGATGGAACCTACTTAGACCAAAACATTTCCTACCCTAAACCAAAAGCCTTCACAATGTCTCCACAAAAGCCCTATATGATCTTGAGTTGAATGTAGCTTAGCAGATACTCACATAAGGGGCAAGCATATGGTACCTAGAGCCGGACTTGTGGCTTTTTCTTGAGAGAGATGATTGAATTCCCATTATCCTCGTTCTGAGTGCCACTATCTTAAAGGTAAGGATTGCTTAGGGAGAGTTGAGGATGTGTGAGTTTGGATTCCACAATGACCGAAGTAATAGAAAAGAGTTCTTTGATATGTTGAGTCAATTCTTGATGCTCTTGTGTCGCACTTAATCCATGGTGTTTCAAGGAGTAAAATTTATTAATGATTCATTTGTATTGAAGGCAATTGTTAGTCCCAATTGATGCTAGATGAGGTTACTTTATGACAACTGAAAATTTCTTGGATGTTCCCTCAAGGGGTGGGTCTTATTTTGTTTGCTTGAGGACAAGCAAAATCTTAAGTTTGGGGGAGTTGATAACTTGGGATTTTGACGCATTTTATACTTCTTCTTGCTTATGCTTTGATTAGAAATTCATACAAAATAGTCCTAAAAAGACTCACAAGTTGTACTTGATTGCAGGTTTGATCAACAAAAGGACAAGATGTCATAGATCGGCTCAAAAGGAGTGAAACTTGCACAAGTGCCAAAGACAAGACAAGCTCGGGAAAAACAGGCCCAGTGCGGCCGCACATCACTTTACGCGGTCCGCACTAGGAGGTTCAGAGAGGTCGATTGCAAGGCAAGAAGGTAATATGGCCGCACTAGGATTTGTGCGGTCCACACTGAGACCAATGCAGCTGTACTTGATTCTATGCGGTCCACAAAGCCAAGATTCAGAGAATGCCAATTTTGAGTTTTTAAGCCAATGCGGTCCGCAGTCCATTCTGTGCAGACCGCACTAGAAGCCTCTGCGGCCGCAGTCCATTCTCTGCGGTCCGCGATACCAAGGTTCAGAGAGCTATTTTTCAAGTCCAAAGCCCTAGTGCGGACCGCGTTCCATTTTGTGTGGTCCGCACTAACCCCGCAGGGGCATTTTTGTCCAGATTTTTTAGCCTAGTATAAATAGCATCTTTTTCCATTTTTAGGGTATCAAATATTGTAATTAAGCAGCCGCGCTCGTGGGTTCCACTTTCTAAGCCATTCTGGGCAATTTTATCTACTTTTCATCATTGAATCTTGTTATTTAACTTAGTGATTAATTAATATGAGATTGTCTTCATCTATTTCTTTCTCTTCTTCTTTAAATATGAGTAGCTAGACCCATAAGCTGGGGTTGTGGCTCAACCCTAGTGTGGGCAATTGATGAGTCTTGTAATATAGGGCTAAATTGACTATTGGTGTTTGTTATTTGGGCTAATTTCATGATAAATTGTTGAATTAGTGGTTGCAAATACTAGTTTGTGTTGAGTTGACTTAAGCTCTTCTTGAAAAAGAGAGCCTAAGTCTTCGAAATTGGTCTAACAAGGAATTGGGGTGTACTCAAGAGATTGATAGCCCTAATTAAAGGGTTAAACCTCGAGAGAGTAATACCCGACTTGAACCCTAGTTGCTTGTGCAAATTTGCATACCCATTTGGTCTTGAGAAAGCCAATTCGGGCAAAATCACTCGAACCACCGAGAGGTGTAGAGTGGGTAAAGTCGTGTAACGGTTATATCATACTCCCCAAATAAGTCAAACGTGCCTTAGATTCAAGTACCCATCAATTGACCACCCAGGTGTAAGTCACTACCCCTAGTGCCTCTTAAACCATTTGAACAACTCGTAGCATTATAACTCTTAGCATAATTTAGTTGCAATTATCCATTGTAGTTGTTGATACCCAATTTTTTCCTGTATATTCTATATGTGCAAAATACTTTCAAAAATAGCATACATATGCATATATAAGTATGCCAAAATATTTTAATATTTTTCCTAATTTTTAATAATTTTTAAATCAATTTATTGCCTATTTTGACAATACAAAAACCAATAATTGTTCCTCAAATTATTATTTTGGAGAATAACTTATTTTATTCTCATATTTATACTAGAATATAGTTAATATAATTTTTATGTATTTTTATAAATTTATTTAGTAATTTTAAAGCTAAATTGCATACAATTGCAATTTTAGCCTATTTTGATATTTTTTAACCCCTGAGCCTGTTTCGACTACTTGCTTCCTCATCTCTGTATTTGATTCATGGTGAAAATCCTAGAATTTGGGGGTTATGCAAGGTTTGGTCATGTGATTGAACTAGGGTTCTATTTTAGATCCCTTGGCTCTCTCAGACTAACTTTTGAGTTTTGAACTAAGTCTGAACTTCTTTGTTTGCATACAATTCTAAACTTTTTAAATTCTTCTACACTAGACTTTTGTACTGATTGGCATGATAAGTTTCTTTCATGTTTAACGTGTCTGTATGCTTTTATATGTGACGAAATTATTCTTCAAAAAGGTTTTCTAACTTGTGATTGATTCAGAATTCCTTTTAATAGGTCTAATTGATTGTTACTGATTCTCCTTAAGTTAAAACCTTTTTCACCTTTCTGGCTTGGTTCATTCATACCAAATCTTTACCTCTGATTTCTTGGCTGTTAATTGATTCTCTTTCCTTAAATTGTACAACCGTGTACTGTCAAGACCTTGTCCTTAAATAAACCTCTATGTATTTGCCCCTAATTTACTACTTTGAAAAGGGTTTGATTAATTTCTTTCCTTAATTGGGTTTACCGGTTTGAATCTGAATCCCTTAATTAAGGGAAACCTTGTGTAATTGATTTACAATCAGTCTTCAATTATTCTCTTACCTTATTTTCTCATGACTTTCACACTATAAATACATGACCCTCTTTAACACACGACACATGTTTTAGACTACACACTTACAGTCTCACAATTCTCTTTTAAACTCATAGTATTTTGATTGCCTGTTTGCACTTTGGCTTTACAAGACTACTGCTTTCTTCTTACTTGTTTCCTTCAGACTGATATCATGCCTATAGGTTTTCGTCTTAGGCAAGCCTCAGGACGAAAGTTAAACCGCACCAGTCTTTATTAATTACAACCAGCAGGCAAGTCTACTTCCAAATTTTTATCTGAAAATATGTGATAAATCAGCATGCTTTAACTTTTAAGTTTAATTAGACTCTAATCAGTACGTGCAATACATCCTAAACTATATGCTTTCTTTGATCTAAGGAGGTTTGTTTGAGCCTTATGTGTTTGAATGCTTTTCCCATATTTGTTCGATGTGTTTTGATTGTCGCCTTAGAATTTTGTCCTTTTAAAACTATAAAACCCCATACATCTTCCCTTTAGGAATAGTAGTTTCAAATGCCTCCGAGACAGATAGGATTGGGGCGGGTAATAGCATGCATAAGTAAAACGAGACCATTTCGTGTTTAATACTTTAACGGGTGTAAAAGGATAGATATGAATATAATGACCACGCGATAACACCACGTGTATAAATGGTTACCGGGTATTGTGTGGGGTGATCCATGTTATTTGTAAACCTAGGGCCCCCCCCCCCCCTTACTTGATTATTTCATTGTTTATTTTCAAGTTTATTCAAACTATCTCTTTCTCGAAATTCGACTTTTCTTTTAAAGTAACCATTATGTGAAAATACTCTCTTATTTGAAAGCCCTACTTGCTTACATGTTATTTGTACTTAAAGTCATGACAATAGCCTGACTGGGAACCACACTAGTGGATTTTGAGGGGTGTCTAACACCTTCCCCTTGGAATAATTTCAAGCCCTTAACCAATCTCTGGTTACCCAAAAAAAAACCTTCTTAGTGTCCTAATGCACTTAAATCATTAGGTGGCGACTCTTCAATTCTTTCAAACCCAATTCCTAAAGGGAACGAGTTGTCCTCCCAAATGTCATAAACCCTTTTTTTGCGAGAAAAAGGGGGCGCGACAGTAGTTTAATAATAGTAGAAGTAAACAAAAACCCCCAAAATGAATAAAAGTGTAACTAAGAACATATACGCAACTATACACTAGATAGATACTTGAATCCAAATTCTAGCTCTCTGTGGATATCGATCCCGACCCTAAATCAGGTAAAAGCTGCTCCGACCCTCTCTTGCTACTTAATTAGTAGTGTGAAGTAGGCTACGATAAGCCACCAAGAATTCCAAGATATTGTCATATCTGCACCATGTGCAGGAATTGAGAATGAGGTTCACGAAGATAGAATTCCGATATGTGCCTAGAATTCAGAATGAGTTTGCCGACGCATTGGCTATTTTGTCATCTATGATACAACATCCATATAAGAATTATATTGATCCTATTCCGGTAAAGATTATAATCAGGCGACATATTGTGCTCATGTTGAAGAAGAAACAGATGGAAAGACTTGGGTCCATGACATCCAGGAGTACTTATCGAAAGGAGAATATCCAGAGCATGCAAATCACACTCAGAAACGCACATTCCGAAGATTGCAGAATCACTTCTTCCACAGTGGAGGGAACTTGTACAGAAGAATTTTTGATTTGGGTTTACTAAGTTTTTCAACACAAAGGAAGCTTCTAAGCTTAAAGAGGATGTGCATGCCGGGACCTGTGGTCCACACATGAATGGTTTTGCTTGGCTAAGAAGATACTCAGGACAGGTTACTTTTGGATGGCCATGGAGACAGATTACATCCAATATGTCCACAAATTCTTTCAATGCTAGGTGCATGCCGATATGATAAAAGTGCCACAAAACGAGCTTAATGTAACAAGCTCAACTTGGCCATTCACCGCCTGGGGAATGAATATTATTGGTGCGATTGAGCCCACTGCTTCAAATGGACACAGGTTCATTCTGGTAGCCATTGATTACTTTACGAAATGGGTAGAAGCTATATCTTACAAAGTTGTAACCAAGAAAGTCGTAGCAGATTTTGTCAAAGATCATGTCGTTTGCTGATTCGGCATTCCCGAGTCCATTATTATCGATAATGCCGCCAATCTCAATAGTGATTTGATGAAGCCATATGTGAGACCTTTAAAAGCAAGCACAAGAATTCTACAACCTACAGACCTCATATGAATGGATCCGTATAAGCTGCCAACAAAAATATCAAGAAGATATTAAGGAAAATGATAGAGAACCAGAAACAATGGAATGAGAAGTTACCTTTTACTTTATTGGGATACCGCACTACGGTTCGCACATCGACCGGGGCAACTCCCTACATGATGGTTTATGGTACCGAGGTTGTCATCCCAACTGAGGTAGAGATTACTTCTTTAAGAGTCATATAGGAAGCCGAACTCAATGATGCAGTGTGTATAAAGAGCTGCTATGAATAGTTGGCCCTTATCGATGGAAAGAGGATGAACGCATTATGTCACGACCAACTTTATCAGAATAGAATATCCAGAGCTTTTAACAAAAGGGTCAAACCAAGACAGTTCGCATCAGGGCAACTGGTATTGAAGAAAATCTTCCCATATCAAGATGAAGCCAAAGGGAAATTCTCTTCCAACTGGCAAGGACTGTACATGGTTCACAGGGTAGCACTCATACTCGCAGAAATGGATGAGAAATCTGGCCAAAACCGACCAATTCAGACGCAGTCAAGAGATACTATGCCTAGATTATTTTACATTTTCCTCATCTGATGTAATTGAACTGTGATGACCTGACCGGCCGTTTTGAGCCCTAGCGCGTCGTTCAGCGGTCTGATGCCATGAGCAGTTTCATTTCAGGTATTGTGACTTGTTCGCATGGTCAGAATTTAAATTCAGGAAGATCAGAGTAAATTTAAATGAAAATTCTCATTTGAGAAGCTTAAAGTTGAAAGAATGAACTAGGATTGGAATTTTTACTAAATGACCTCGGAATCGGGATCTGAAGGTTCCAACATGTTCATATGATGATATCGGACTGGGGCGTATGCCCGATTCAGGTTTTGGATGACCCGGGAGTGTTTTGGCGCCTATTGTGGAAGTTAGCATTTTAGAAGGAATTTCTTAAGTTTGGCTTGAAGTGAATTTTAGTGTTATCGATGTCCGTTTGGGATTCCGAGTCTGTGAATAGCTCTGTATGGTGATTCTGGAGTTGGGAGCACGATCGGAAGTGAATTCGGAGGTCCGTAGGTCATTTTGAAGTCATTTGGCTAAAGATAGAAATTTGAAAGTTTTGGAAAGTTTGACTGGAGATTGACTTTTTGATATAGAGGTCGGAATCCAATTTCGAAAGTTGGAGTAGGTCCGTAATATAAAATATGACTTGTGTGCAAAATTTGAGGTCAATCGGACGTGATTTGATAGGTTTAAACATCGAAAATAGAAGTTGGAAAGTTCAAAGCTCATAAAGCTTGAATCGGGATCTGATTCATGGTTTTAGCATTGTTTATTATGATTTGAGGCCTAGAGCAAGTCCGTAATGTATTTTGCGACTGGTTGGTATGATTGGTTGGGGTCCCGGGGGTCTCGAGTGGATTCCGTGTGGTTAACGGATTGAAATTGGGATTTGGAAGAGAGCTGAAGGCATCTGGTTGCGGGTATTTTCGCTTCTGCGGTTGGTTGACCGCAGAAGCGAACGGGGAGCCGCATAAGCGGTTTATGGTCCAAAGCTTGAGGACCGCAGATGCGGTCAAAATTCTGCAGAAGCGAAACTGCATCTACGGAAGAGACATCGCAGAAGCGAGAAGGGGCAGCATGGGAAGGAGCCGCAGAAGCGGCCCTTGGACCGCATAAGCGGAACTGCTGATACGGCATGACTTCCGCAGAAGCGGAAATGATTGGAAGCAGAACCTTGTTTTAAATCGTGGGATTGAGTTCATTTCTCCCATTTCTTCATGGCTTGGGCGATTTTTGGGGAGCTTCAAGAGAGGATTTTATTGTCAACATTGAGGTAAGTTACCCCGATCACTTTTGAGTTAAATACATCAATTATATATGGCTTTAAGCATGGAAATTAGAGTAAATATTGAGGTTTTGGT
>MU782917.1:4402-21322 GCA_026770625.1 Nicotiana glauca | reverse complement strand
CACAAATTATTGTAACAAAAATTATTTGTTTTGATTTTGGAATTCTTTACTTGGGGTAAAAATCACGTGCTCACACCCAGCACGAATCATATAGATGATCTTCGGCGGTGGTGATGACTCGATGATCAACCACATAAAATGCACCACCACACACAAGTTGAAACGCACGATCGCCCACGAACGGTATGACGACTTCGAAGATAGTATCACCTACGATAAGCCTGATGCCTGTCCTTCTCTCACTTTGATGCTTTAGTTATAACTTTACGCATTGGTGATACTGATGTAAAGAGAATCATGGTAGACGACGGAAGCGGCATGTGTATTATCCATCTGAGGGTCCTCACGCAAATGAGGCTCGAAGATAAGGTAATACCGCGTTGCATAACACTAACAGGTTTTAACAATGCAGTTGAGTGTACCTTCAGAAAAATGTCACTGCCAGTCCTGGCGGGAGGAGTCACGCTGGAAACCACATTCCACATCATGAACCAGGAAACGACTTACAACGTTATCATAGGACGTCCGTGGATACACGCCATGTGAGCCATTTCCTCGAGTCTCTATCAGGTAATCAAGTTTCACACCCCATGGGGAATATTCAGTATCCTGGGTGAACCACGCACCGCCCAAGAATGTTACCGGATCGCCTAGGATTGCACTCATACCAAGCAACAAAAAGGAGCAAGCGCAGAAGCATAGTAATCAGCCATGTCGGGAACTAAAATCAACCCGACAATGGAGGGCATTAGGGACCCAAACGTCGTAGAAGCTTGAAAAGCAACAATTGAGGACCTCGACCCTATCGTGCTAGACAATACCGACAGTTCGAAAAGAGCCTACATCGGGCATAACCTCTCCGACCCAGGTAAGTATCATGAATTCTTAAAACCATGCAGGTTTGTTCACCTTCTCCCATTCAGATATGCAAGGGATCCCAAAAGACATCGCCATTCACAAACTAAATGTCGACCCACTTTATCCGCTCGTATAGCAGATAAGGAGGAAATTCAACGCCACGATCAACGAGGCAGTCAACGAAGAAGTAGACAAAATACTAGCCAATGGTTCCATCAGAGAATCGAAATACCCCCAGTGGGTCGCCAATGTAGTCATAGTCAAAAAGAAAACCGACCTGAACAACGCATGCTGATAGATGCAACAGTCGGACACGAGTTGCTAAGTTTCTTGGATGCATACTCTGGCTACAATCAGATCCTGATGGCCGAAGAGGACCAAGAGAAGACGACTTTTATTACCTACCAAGGGACATACTGCTATAAGGTGATGCCCTTCGGGCTCAAAAATGCGGATGCAACATACCAGAGATTGGTCACCAAGACGTTCAAAGAGCTGCTCGGCAAGACAATGAACGTCTACATTGACGACATGCTAGTAAAATCGGCGAAAAAGGAGGATCATATTGACTATTTGAAGCAAGTCTTCGAGATACTAAAATAGTACGGGATGAAGCTGAACCCAGAAAAAATGCGCCTTCGACGTGGCTTCGGGAAAATTCCTGGGTTTTCTCGTATCACAACGAGGTATCAAAGTCAACCCGGACCAAATCAAGGCCATAGACACGATACCCGAGATTCTAAATAGCACGAAGCAGGTGCAGAAACTAACAGGGAAAATAACCGCTTTATCCAGGTTCATTTCACGATCCTCGAACAGATGCCACAAATTATTTAGTGTGCTGAGGAAAGATCGAGGGCTGCAATGGAACGAGGAATGCATCTAAGCACTAAGAAAATTGAAGGAATATCTATCTTCGCCGCTTTACTCATCAAAGAAATTCCAGGCGAGTGCCTACTCGTATACCTGCCAGTGTCCGAAGTCGCTGTCAGCGCCATTCTAGTTCGCGAAAACAAAGGTATGCAATCCCCTTTTTACTGTATCAGCAAAACTTTAATAGATGCTGAAACGAGGTACGCGCACCTCGAAAAGCTGGCTTTGGCATTAGTCGTAGCTTCATGAAAGCTTAGGCCCTATTTTCAATGGCATCCCATAAAAGTAATAACGACCTTTCCCCTAAGGGGCATCTTACATAAACCCGAACTCTCGGGTAGGCTCGCTAAATGGGCCATAGAGCTCAACGAGCATGACATAACCTATCATCCAAGAACCGCCATCAAGTCGCAGGTACTTATCAACTTTGTCGCCGACTTCAGCATGGGGATATTGCCAGAGGTGGAATAAGAGGACATTCGCGCCTCTGCCCACACCGACCTCTGGACCCTCTACACCGACGACGCTGCGAATGCCTCAGGATCGGGACTGGGACTCGTCCTTGAAGTCCCTACGGGAGAAGTAATTCGCAATCCATAAGATGACCTAAGATGACTAACAATGAGGCTGAGTATGAGGCTGTGATTGCAGGCATAAAGCTAGCCATCAAATACGGAGCCCATCGGCTCATCCTCCATTGCGACTCCCAACTCGTAGTAAACCAAGTCGTCGGAACCTACAAATCAAATAGCAAAGGCTACAAAAATACTAGTCAGAAATCCATAAGATGATGTCGGAGTTTGATGAATGTCGCTTCGAGTAAATTCCCAGGGGACAAAACGTCGAAGCAGATAGCCTGGCAAAGCTGGCCGCGGCCACCAAAAATATTAACAAGGAAAACGTGGTTAATCTCCTCCATTCAGCCGTCGACCA
This sequence comes from Nicotiana glauca, assembly GCA_026770625.1. Lineage (NCBI taxonomy): Eukaryota > Viridiplantae > Streptophyta > Magnoliopsida > Solanales > Solanaceae > Nicotiana > Nicotiana glauca. Next base: position 18,658 of record MU782917.1, on the reverse strand, counting down.
CGTCGAGGTACTCTCTTTAAAGTTGACTTGGGACTGGCACAACCAATTCGTTTCCTACCTGCAGGACGGGACACTCCCATGCGACAAAACGAAGGCCAATAAAATTCGGGTACAAGAGGCCTGCTACAACCTAATAAATCACAATCTCTACAAGAGAACGTTCGGCGGTCCCCTTGCTAAATGTCTCGGGCCACATCAGACAAGGCAAGTATTAGAAGAAGTGCATGAAGGTAATTGTGGCGCCCATATGGGAAACCGCGCCCTCGTCTGATGCCTTATACGCGCCGGCTACTACTGGCCCACCATGAAGAAGGAGGCAGCGGACTATGTCCGAAAATGTGAACAATGCCAAAAGTACGCCCCCATGATACACCAGGCAGGGGAACTCCTCCATTCGGTCACTTTGCCATGGCCATTCATAAAATGGGGAATGGATATAATCGGCCCTCTACCGGCAGGACGAGGAAAGGTACACTTTCTGTTAGTTTTAACTGATTATTTTTCTAAATGGGTGGAAGCAGGTGCGTACGCACAAATACGCGAGCAAGAAGTAATCACATTCATATGGAAAAATATCATATGTTGTTTCGGCATCCCAAAAGAAACCAGTTGCGATAATGGGCCCCAGTTCATCGGCAAAAAGATAACCGAATTCTTCAGGAAATGGAACATCAAGCGAATACTCACCACCCCATATCACCCCACCGCTAACGGACAAGCCGAGTCTTCCAACAAAACAATATTGAACATACTGAAAAATAAGCTCGAAGAAACCAAGGGGCTGTGGCCCGAATTATTACCCGAAGTATTATGGGCATATAAGACTACACCTAAATCCAGCACGGGAGAAACACCATACTCACTGGTCTATGGGACTGACGTTGTCATAACTGTCGAGATCGGAGAACCAAGTTTGAGATACTCCCACACCAGTGGAGCAGACAACGACGACATCAGGTTACAAGACCTAGACAAAGCCGAATAACAAATAGACATGGCCCATATAAGAATGGCCGCCCAAAAATAGCAGGCAGAAAGATATTACAACAAGAAAGCCAGGGTAAGACCGCTCAGAGTCAGAGATTACGTCCTCAAAGCCAAAACATTGGCATCGAAAGACCCGAATGAGGGAAAATTGAGAACCAACTGGGACGGACCATACAAAATCACAGCGGCGGCAAGCAAATAAGCATTCCAATTAGAGACAATAGAGGGAAAAACACTCCAAAATAACTGGAACGTCACCCACCTCAAACACTTCCACTTCTGAAAAGGCATCTCCCTAGTCGTACTCTTTTTCCCCGCTCCAAGTTTTGTCCCAATTGGGTTTTCTAGGAGGGTTTTTAAACGAGGCGGCAAAGGGGATACCCAGTGAAAAGAGAAGCTCAAGTTCACTATATTAGCCAACCGACACGGTCAGCGGGCCAACATAGTGAAGGGACTACCATAGATTTCTCTATTATTCTCCATTGTTTAAACAGAATTCTCCATTGTATAAACGGAATTATCCATTGTATGAACGAAATTATCCATTGTATGAACGAAATTATCCATCGACTGAACAAAATCTCCATTACACGAACAAGAAGTAATCGGCATTGGTTCGACCTCATTCGAACCACGATGGATACTACTTTGACGACAGCCGAAGTAACATCCTAATGGCTAAGGCCATCAACATTGGTTAGACCTCGTTCGAACCACGATAGATACTACTTTGATGACAGTCGAAGTAACTTTTTAATGGCTAAGGCCATCGACATTGGTTAGACCTCGTTCGAACCACGATGGATACTACTTCGACGACAGCCGAAGAAATATCCTAATGGCTAAGGCCATCGACATTGGTTCGACCTCATTCGAACCAGACAGATACTACTTTGACGACAACCAAAGTAATATCCTAATGGATAAGGCCATCGACATTGGTTCGACCTCGTTTGAACCACGACAGATACTACTTCGACGTCAGCTGAAGTAAATTTTTAATGGCTAAGGCCATCGAAATTGGTTTGACCTCGTTCGAACCACGACGGATACTACTTCAATGACAGCCGAAGTAACATCCTAATGGCTAAGGCCATCGATATTGGTTCGACCTCGTTCGAACCACGACAGATACTACTTCGGCGATAGCCGAAGTAATACCCTAATGGCTAAGGCCATCAACATTGCTTAGACCCCGTTCGAGCCATGACGGGTGCTACTTCGACAATAATCGAAGTAACAACCTTATGATTAAGGCCATCAATATCAGGTCGACCCCGTTCGAACCGACGCATAACAATTCGACGAATAAAAAAAAATCTTTACGGAGGCTAAGCATTATGACAAACAGACAAAGTAGTAAAGGTAAAGGTTATATTACTACAAAAAATCATGTTTACATCAGGAGAGTCGAGATCATAACCGCAAACCTCACGAGCGGCGCAAGCCTCGTCCCTCCGTGCCTGGACCTCTTCCTCAGTCGTCCGACCCGCAGCATGAAACTCATAATAAACATCAAGCTTGGACTCCGTAAAAATACACATCTCATGCGTATTACGACACGCAATCCGATCGGGTGAGGGGCAAGAAGTAGAAGGCCTTGAAAGCCTGTTGATCTCCACCACCTTGACGTCGAGTTCAGCAGTCAGCTCCGCCACCCTCAGTTGCAGATCGACGTTCTCCATTGACCCACGGCCCAATTCGAGCCCGTCATATTTTGACCTGAGGAGCTCCTCCAACTCGCTATTGCTGTATACGGCTTTCATCAACTCACTATCCACCTCCTCGAGCTCAGTTTCTCTACGTCCCGACTGGGACTGACCCCGATCGACTTCCGCTCGATGCTTAGAGCAGAACCTCTGATACTTCTTTAACATCTTCTTAAAGAGGGCAGTCTATTTATGCTCGCGGTGTCCCCTCTCCACCTCCAAGATAAGGGTATGTAAGAGAAGAAGCAGGAGTAAGTACATCTCAAGCCACTCTGGCGATATACGAAAGGGAGAAGGGGAATAAAAGAATACTTGAAAATCCATGGCTGACACCCTATGGGACAGCTCCGCATCACCTATCGCACTAAGCGCCTTGCTCTCGGGGGCAGCACACAACAAGGTAAGGGCCGAAGCAGCCTGCTCATTGTTCGACAACAAATTATAAGCCGCCGAAATAGTAATACGATGGTCGGAGCCATCCGTCATCATCTCCACGTGGGTAAGACTACCCACGAACTTGTCGACATTTCCCTAAGCAATGTCGGAGCCCGAATCCTCCGCTTCGTTGCCAGGCTCCTCGACGTTGGTCGATGACCCTCCCTCGATGGAATGCACGGAGCCGACGCCTGGAATGGCACCCCTCGGTTGAGCCGACCTCCCCAAGAGAATGGCGTCGGCCATGAACGAAGGCCTGGGCATCGGTCGAGGCACCTCACTCCCCCTGGCTTCAGTCACCACCGCCTTGCCTTTCTCGAGCCACCTTCGCTTTCTCTCCGGCGACTCCTCGCCATCGAAAGGTTCACCCGCGACTGAGAAGTCGGTGCCAATGGAGTCGGCTCCCACATAACCTTGGTCGTGAAGGTGACCCCCTGTAAAGGGACTGGAGAAAGATCCCCTTGAACAGACTCGATCAATATGTCTCGAGCATCCGAAGCGACGTCGGTCCGTTAGGAAATCGGGACTGCTGTATTCTTCCTTAAAGCGCCCTGACCTGTCACTATAAGAAAAATAAGGGGGGGGGGGGTAAGTATGAAGAGAATCAAACTTTACACGGCAAAAGCCGGAAATCTACCTGAAGAAACTCTGGGGCCATATCGCTGCATAAAAATAGGCCAAGTGCGGGTCTCTTCCGCGTGAGGTAATATGCCGACGACCCATCTTCTGAGGTTGGCAACGGTCCGGGGTGGATGAGCCATAACTGCAATATAAAAGTTAGTATCGCGATGGTCACAAACGACAAAGAATGTAATGAATTGGGATACTTACATTTTGAATTCCACCTCTCCGGGAAACCGACGGGGTTAGAGACCAAATGTTCGGTCCTAACAAAAAAATATTTACGCCAAAACCCACGACTCGCGCGGTCGTCGGTCTTGACCACTAACTCTCTCGTACCACAGCCTCGCAGACGTACCATGGTCCCCCTCAAGTAGCAGGCGCTAAACAGTTGCAGGAGGTGGTGGATGGTGACTTCACACCTACATACTTGATCAGTAGCCGAAACACCTTAAGAGTATACGGTGTAAGTTGAGCCGGGCAAACATTGTAAAACCAGCAAAACTCCTCCGCCAAAGGAAATAGGGGAAGGTTGTAACCAATCAAGAGCGAATACTCATAAAAAGCGCAATATCTCGGCCTGTGAACATCCACGTAATCCTCCCCAGTCGGGATCATCTCCACTTGTGATGGTACGCTATACTTAACACGGAGGTCATCCAAGTAATTCTGTAACGACTTGGAAGACTCCGGAACAGGAACAGGGGAATCCTTATTAAACTCACTCCGGGATAGGGTGCATTGTGTAAGCAGTGCCTCCACGGTAAGAGGACTTATATCTTCTTCCTACTCCACCCCGCCGCCATCGGAAGGCGGTGGCACGTTCAACGGAGCGGCTGTCGAGATCCTCTCACAACCACGGTGAGGTTTGGGCATGATTGCGATGAAGAAAGAGATGCACAATACAGGGAAGGACGACTCTCGATCAGGAGGAACACACCGGGAAAACGAAGTGTGCACAGAAAGGATGGGGTGTAAATGATCAAAATTTTGGGTCAAGTTAAACCCCTCCCCTATTTATGAGGATTGGGAAGCGCCAGAATCGAAGAGGCAGAATTCGAACCTGCGCGGGAAACCAAGCACCAGAACTGTTGATTTCCTACCTCGAGAATATGCATAATGATGATGCCGGCGGACGCTGACGTCATATTGGGAAAGGCGTCGCATTTTGACGATCTGACAATCATGATGACTACCTCCTATATATCACATCACAATCCCTTGGTAGGGTCAAACTCTCCCAAAACGAAGATGTTAATTCCGCCCGTCGAGGATGCACTTCGCTGCGACCCCGACGAACGAAGGGACTAACTCTATGGGGTCGAATTTGACTGACTACGTCCCCAAGCAAGCACGACCAATTGTATATAGACAAGCCCGACTGAAGGGACGACTTAAGGACAATACAAAGGACAACCTCGCAATCATGTCGGTCCCTCTATAGCATGTATTTTATCTTTATCTTTTTGGCAGTTAAAATAGAGTTCCTTCGCTATATAAGGGAGGTCTCAGTTGTGTAAAGGGCATTGGATAATTTCTGATATACAAACTCTCTCTCTAATGTTATACTGCTATCTCCTCTCTCTAGAATTAGTGCTCTTATATCTCTAATGCTATTATCCTCTCACATTCACTAACGAATATCACCATTGCTTAGATTAATTGTAAAAAATATCCTATGGTCAATTATTTTCGATTACGATTTACCCCTTCTTATATATTGATTGATTTGCTTAAATATTTTTCGATAACATTTTAAGTCAAACAAGTAGTGGATCTAGTATATAGTTTATGATTTTATTCGAAATCGATAACTTTAGCTCAAACTTTATATATGTGTTATAATTCACTAAGAGCTTGTTTGGAAAACCACCTTGGAAATGGATTTGGGTGTAATTTAGTATAATTACACAGTTTGACATGTTTGTTCGGCCAAATAATTACTTGGTCAGCATGGAATTGGGTGTAATTGGATGAGTGTAATTACACTCTCCAATTCTCAAAGGGGAGGTGAGAATTAGTGATAATTACACTGTGTAATTGCAAGATTGCTTTTAATTTCTTTCCTTTTTGTTTTTGTTTTAATTTATTTTTTTATAACTTTTATTTCTATTATTTTATTTTTATATTTATTTTTAATTTCTTTTAAAATTTTAAAATATATTTTTCTTTGTACATTATTTATATTTTATTTCTCTATATTTCTTGTGATTCTATGTAATTGCTTATATTTTATTTCTTATTTATTTTATTATTTTATTTTTTATACTATACCTCCTAATATAAGAAATAATGAGTCATGAACAAACTTGACATATAATGAGTGGTGCAATCAAAGTGAAATTTCGTTGTTGAATATGGTTATAAACTTATCATGTTCCCTAATTATTAAGTTGCACTGGAACTTACTATTATTATGTTGGAATATGACATATGTTAAACTATTTATTTATTTTTGACTTTTGAAATTGTGCTATATTCATGGTTTCAATTTACTTGTTTTAGTAGTATTGGCTGACATTGCATATTGTTCATTATAGTTAGAATTGATAGATTAGTTTTGTCAAATATTTGAATAATGTTATGACATTATATTTGTAAATATTAATTTATTTTATCAAACATGAACTCCATGATGTTCTTACAAAATATATATTTTATTTTTGTAAGTATCTAAACTAAATATTATTAATTTAAAAAATATATAAATTATTTATACAATATTAGTTACAAATATATGATTACTAAATTAATGTATATTCACGAAAAAATATACATCTTAAATACAAAATATAATATTATTTATACTTATAAAAATTTATATGCATATATTTATTATATTAACTTTTAAGTTTTGATAATTACTTAATTTTAAAGTTAATTTAACTGTGTAATTACATTTGTGCAACCAAAAAATAAACTTGTAATTATACTGTAATTACACTATGACAAACAAACATGTTATCGTAATTACATAACTGTGTAATTACTAGAGTATATAATTACTACCTTATTAATTACATTAATTCCAATTACATGGTGACTTTTCAAACAGACTCTAAATATATCATATATTATTAGGTTGACGTTTCTTAAAAATGGGAATAACAAGATATATGAATTTCAAAAAGTATAAGAAAGAAACGAGTAGTCTTTCTTGCCACATGGCAATGAAGAGGAGGAGGGTACCTACATACAAAGTAAATAAATGATGGTAAAACAAAGAACCGTTTCAACGTTTAACAGTCTTTGATGAAGCCACGTGAAGTACCTATTTATTTAGGGTCTTTATAATCTATCAGAGGACCCACCACAAAATACATGTTCCTTTTCATTTCATAATTAATTCCTATAACGTCTATATTCTCTCCTCCTTTTCACTTCTAGTTTTGAAATAGAGTGAAAAATATAGTAGGAATCTTGTAATATATGAAAGAAAAAAATTATTATTATTCTCTTAGTTACAATTAAGATGAGGTTTAAGAATTTTTTTAATGAAATTTTTGGTCTTAAAGCTTAAGGAGTAAAAGCTTTGTGGCGCCATGATATTTGTGTGTTTATAAAAGCTTCTCATTAATGATAAAATGAGTCAAATAAAGAGTTTAAAGTTGAATTATTTCAAAATTTAAAAATATATCATTTATTTTGAAACACACTAAAAAGGAAAATAGTTCATCTAATTTAAAACAGAGGGAGTACTAAAAGTGTTAAACAGTTTTTTCTATAAATTACTATTTCCATTGAATTCAATATTGGAGAATTTTAGAAAAGCAATTTGATGGGCAGCAGGCACTGCAGCAGTTAATGAAATTAGGTTCCCGGAGGCTTATATAGCCTATGGGCACTCGGCCAATAAATTACACTGTAGGTGCAAGAATGGTTTTAAAAGGAAGATATCGCATTTAAGGTCTTGGCAACAATGGTTTTTTCCTTGCTTGTGAAGGACAAATTGTTTCCGTAAAATGATACACTTAAATCTATAATGTGGTTTATAGATAAGAGAATCGATTTGATCCCAAAATAATAAATAAATTAAAGAAAATGTAAGACTTAACATTGAAATCGAGATAAGATAACAGACAACTTTATTCCGGGAGCAAGGCTTCCGGAGACAGCAATAAGAATATCGTTAGAGAGAAAATAAAGTTCCACTTAGCTTGGAATAATGTGTGGCATAAGTTTGTTAGAATTTTTGTGTGTTACAAAGGTTGTTGAAGTCACTATTTATAGTTATACCTAGGGAACAAGGTCTTAGGATCAAGCCCCTCTTAAATGACAATAGTGGGTGCCATTTGATGAATATGTAACGGCATGTCACTAATGCCAAAATTCTATGAAACGGACATGTGTTTAATGCTTAGAAATATACTTCATTGAGTGTCGTCTGGTGACAAATATTTGTTTGCTCTAGTTGATAATATTCCCCTCGGAGCCATCCCGATGCCAACCGAAGTTGTTGTCCTCGATCTTGGTTTTCACTTGCTTCGTCTTCCGTTTGTCCTTGGTTCCACGTGTCATTCTGTCATTCGAGTATTTAATGTGAACCAATTTTACCTTATACAGATAGTCCCCCTGCTTTCCGTTGGCACATCTTTGTGTCATTGGGAAGTTGGTAAAGATTCCTTTCTTGGCAAGATATTTTTTAAACCCTTCTGAAAAGTTTATAATGCTTGATAAGGCGCAAGTCTCTTCGCATTTGATACCCCGAATACGCGTTACTCCACAATTTAGCAATATTTTTGCCGGTTCTCGAGGTAATCATGGTCATGGTTTTAGTCGCCTATTCCTTTACTTATATGCCTCATTCTTCTTCTTTTACACTTAACAATTTTACAAACTTTCTCAACTTCTTTGCATCCAACACTTTTCTGCTTTCACCCTTCTTTAATCTTCTTCAAATAGCTCTTACCATCTTCCGATGATCATGGCTTCCTTCAGCAACTCTTCCAAGAACTCTGGTCTTCTCTTTGGTGGGGGTCCGAAAAAGAGAAAACACAAAGATGTTGATGCTGACCCTCCTACAGTGAGCACCATCATCCCCAAACATCTCAACACGGCCAATGACTTCGAAGAGAAGTTCCCTTCTTCAAATTTTCGCACTTAGGTTGTTGGCAAATACCCTTCTTCTATATGCCCTTGCAGGATTCCTGCTGTGAAGGAGGACTACGATTGCCACGACCTGCCCATTATTACTCTCGATCTGGTGGAGCGAGTAACCTTGTCTAAGAAAAGCTTCATGTATATTTATATGTACCCATTTACTTTGAGTGGGGGCTTGAACCCGTAATTTTGGACTTATGCCATCGATATCAAGTCTATTTGGCACAGGTGGGCCCTTCGATGTGGCGAACAGTAGCCTGTCTGCAGCGGCTATGCCAGGAAATGCAAGAGGATCTCACCTTGGCTCGTATGATGGATCTCTACTCCCCCAAGATTTTCCATGGGGGAGTAATAAATTTCAGCAAACGTGACCACTATGCCTTACTTACCAGCATGGATGACGACAACGACCGTGGGTGGATGGAGCGATTTGTCGTTATTGCCACCAGGGATATTATCCCGGCCATAACTCTATCCTTCCCCGAGCCTTGGACTCGTACACATCAGTTCAAAGTCTATCTCTTTTTTCAGAAAAAAGGTTATTTTATGTCATTGTTGATCCTTCTCTTTTCATTATTTTAGCAACTCTGTAGACACTACCAAGGGTTGAAGTCTTAGAACGGTGGGTTCAAAAGATTCTGGACATCACCATGCCTGAAACCCGCCGGTAGAAAGATGTGATGACCCAAAAGGTCATCACTTATTTTAGAAATAAATTCTACGTTCCGAGGTCTTAAAAACCTCTTTCAGCATCACCTTGATTTGCGTACGTGGTCCGGGCTCGTGGTCGGAAAGCCATTATGTGAAAATCTATAAAAAATGATAAATTTTAACTTTAAAATGAACTTTAGTTGACTTCGGTCAAAATTTTGGGTAAATGGACCTGGCCCCGTGATTTGACAGTCCAGGAGGGTCTCTAGGAAATATGGGACTTGGGCGTATGCCCGGAATAGAATTTCGAGGTCCAAAGCCCGAGAAATGAATTTTTAAAGAAAATTATTTTTTGGAATTATTTATGAGTTTTTGAAATGAAATGAGTTTAAAATTTTATGGTATCGGGACCGTATTCTGGTTCCAGAATCTGATAAAGGTCTTATATGTGAATTAAGATGAGTTTGTGAAAAATTGGTAAGAAAAGGAAGTCGTTTGAGGTGATTCGGACCCGTAGTTGTGAAAATTGATACTTTGAGAGTTTGGAGATTTTTCTTAGATTTCTATGCTAAATTCGTTGTTTAAGAGGTTATTTTGGTGATTTGATCACACGGATAAATTCATATGATATTTTTGAGTTAGTATGCGTGTTTGGTTCGGAGCCCCGAGGGGTCGGGTGAGTTTCGGAAGGTTTTGAACTTGGGAAAAAATTGTAGGTTTTCAGTTTCTGGTGCTCTGGTGTGTTGTTCTTTGCGTTCGCGGAAAGATTCTCGCGAACGCGAAGGGTAAGTCATGCTGAAGGAAACTTCCTTCTATGCGAACACGAGACACAGGATGCGAACACGAAGCTTTGGGGGCGTTTCCCTTCGCGAACGCGGGCGTGCTATTGCGAACGCGAAGGCTTTTAGGCCTAGGCAGGGGGAGAGGGATTTTACCCTACGCGAACGCGTCCACACGAACGTGAAGGCTCTGGGGGCTGAAGCTCCATGAACGTGAGCCTTGTATCACGAATGCGATGGTTTATTGGGCCTGACCCATCGCGAACGCGACTGACCCATCGCGAACGTGATAAAGATCTGTCCAGTGATTTTAAAACAGAAGCAAAAACGGGATTCACCAAGAATTTCATTACTGCTTCTTCTAAACTCCAAATTGGGCGATTTTTGAAAAAGATCATCACAAATCCATAGGTATGTAATCTTAGACTCATTTTCTTCAATTTCCATTAACACCCATTATATTTCTAGGACTAAATCATGTTCTTAAGGGTAGAAAATTAGGGATTTGGGTAGAGTTAGGGCTTTTTGTATAATTGGTATTTAGACCTCGTTTTGGGGACGAATTTTGAAACTAATTACATATTCGGTCTCGTGGGTGAATGAGAGATCGGGTTTTGGTCCGAACCTCATGTTTTGACCAAGCCGGCCCGGGGTCAATTTTTTGACCTTTTGGGAAGAATGATAGGAAATCTATAATTAAGCCTTGGAGCTGAATTGTTTAGCGTTTATTGATGTTACTAAGTCGATTATGTCTATATACAATTGATTTCGAGCCAAATTCAAAAGGAGAAGTGGTGTCCGTGGAAGTTCGAGGCAAGTGTTTGGTCTAACCTTAGCTTGAGGGATTAGGAGTTGTGTCCTATTTGTTATGTGTTACTTGTTGGGTACAACGAATAGGCATGGTGATGAGTATCTATACGTTGGTGTCAAGCATCACCGTGAGTCTTAAATTGAAATTATTGTGTTCTTGATAAATACTACAAATTCCTAAGTTGTTGATTCTCTGTATTGAGCGAGCTTTAAGGAAGTTAGATGTTGGAACAAGTTTGGTTATAGCTGTTTTTCCCTTACCGGGACATATTTACTTAAAATGTCGATTCTTTTGCCTGGATAGTGTTGTTTCTTTATTGATCCCTTGCCGGGACTCTCTGTGTGATTGGTGTTGAACTCTATGTTTGGATCGGGTTGCACGCCGCAACAATATTATATATGGATCGGGTTGCACGCCGCAATAATAATATAATTGGGTCGGGTTGCATGCTGCAACAATAATATAAATGGATCGGGTTGCACGCCGCAACAGTGATAAATGATATGGATCGGGTTGCATGCCGCAATAGTGTTTTATGATTGGATCGGATTGTGCATCGTAATAATAGATAATTAAAGTACTTGTTGATTGGTTAATAGTTCCTGATTTTGTTGCTGTGAGTTTTAAATTTTTCTCTTAAATTATTGTTGGTAAATGATACTCCCCCGCAACAAGTTTTCCCCCCCCCCCCATCTTTACTTGTTTATTTTTATTTATTTTTCGTTGTATATTATATAGCTGTACAGGTTTATTTGGTAGTCTGGTCCTAGCCTTGTCACTACTTCGCCGGGGTTAGGCCACACACTTACTAGCACATAGGATCAGTTGTGTTGATAGTTCACTCTGTACTGTGTGTTGATCCCGGAGCGGCAACTGTTGGACCATAGCTTTGGGTGGCTGCCTTCAGTACATCAGAGATTCCGAGGTAGTCCGCGAGCCCCGGCGTTCTCCTCTATCTTTATATTTAGAGGTAGATTGTATCTTTCTTTCCAAACATTTATTTATAGTATTCGTAGACGGTCCGTGATATTGTGACACCGGTTCGGGTAGAGATGTACTTGATTTTGTCGTACTTATTTTTGGATAAGTTATAAGATTATATCTTTCGGGTGTATTTAATTAATGTTAAAATTTCTTTGTTGATCGCATGACGATTTAAACTGTTAAAAAGGGTTAAATAAAAGAGTTAGTAAATCTATAATGCTTGGCTTGCCTAGCTTTCACGAGTAGGCGCCATCACGACTCTCGAGGGTGGAAAATTCCGGTAGTGACAAAACCCCCAAATACGGATAGAAGGTCAAGAATCATGGTAATTTAACTCGTAAAACTGACTCTGCCCTCGTTTCATCTTTGTATACAAAAACTAGTTAACCTCACCTTTTTGTTACATTCAGGTCTCCCCCAAGGGTCTGTTACCATCCCTGATGAAGAAGGTTTGGTTAATTCCGTAGAGGTTGCGAGGCTGTTGAAGGAGGCTTTTACCTGAACATGCATCATCAAATCTGCTTCCGGTGCAAGCGTTTCCTCTCGGAGTCCCCGGTTGAAGAACAAGCAAACAAAAAGGCGACGTTATTTCTCGACCGAGGGAAAGAATAAAAAAGTAAAGAAAGACACACCTGAGCCAGTTGCAACCACTGTAGTTATTGACGATGATAGGGAAACCAGTGATAAAGGGACCTACAAAGGAGATAACGACCTTCATCTGCTCAATAGAATTCTCAATCTGAAAGGCGTATAACCCCAATCAAGGACGATGCCCAAGCTCACTAAGGAGAATTTGACTTGGTGGAGAATGTCAATTCCCTTTCTCCGGTCGCAATCGTTGCTCTGGGAATTGTGAGGCCGAGTACCAGACTCTTCCATCTTCGGTTGGTGAGCAACCAACAACCAGCACTGCCTCCACCGCAACTGCTTCTCAACCTACAATACCTTCAGCTTTATATCCTTCCACGTCGGCATACTGTCATCTAGCAACTGCTATATCACCCTCCACCGGCCAAAACGTCCGAGAGGAGGATGTTCTTCCTCCCCAGTCTCTAGACCTTGGGAATTTGGGGCACAACTATTCGCTCGTTTCTGCAGATCCCGAGAGGAGGACGAGTGTCTCCTTCTAGGTATCTACCGAGTGTCATATGTTGCCCCAGTCGGTGAAACTCGCCAATTATCTGAAGCCACTGGCATAAAAAGGGATAAGAAGAAGATACACTCTCTTTCAGGGGAGTGTTTGTTAAACAATGCCACGCATAATGCAGCAACGGTAACATACTTGTTCTCTTTACTACTTGTTTCTCCTTGACTTGCTATGACATGGTTTCTAACTTAGGTTTTTGCTTAGCATGCCAACTTCCTTGCTTGCGAGGGACTTCATAAATTGATCATCGATAAAGAAAGACTCTAGTCCGAGTGGGACTAGTTGTTGGTCGAGAGGGACCAAATTATTGCTTGACTCCCAGTGCTGGAAGAAAAAGCTGCTGAGGCGGTGAGTTACAGGCTCGATTGCAACAGAGTGAGCAGGAAGTGATGTACCTCAGCCAAGAAGCCTCTCAGCTAAATGTAAAGGTTGAATAAGCCGAGGTTAAATGGTTTGAGGTCCAATATGTTGTGCTCGTTGCTGTCGAGCGCCCAAGTCACAAATCATCCCCCGAAGCTAATCAAATTATCAGAATTCACATCCGAACCCTCTAACTTAATAGTCAACTTCCAGTTGATTTTTTCCAAAACAAGCTTTCCTTTAAGAGACTAAGTGTCTCATTTCTTATCAAAATCAATCCAAATCAACTCTAACACACCACATACTGATAACGAAATATGAAGAAGTATGAAATGGGGGAAACGGAGCAATAACACATGAGACGACGGATCGGGTCGTCACATCCTCCCCAACTTAAACAAACGCTCGTCCTCGAGCGTACCCAGAGTTGTCCTAGAAGCTAACCAAGAACTGAACAACCTTACCAGGCATATACCCGGGGTGATCCCACGTCACCCTATCTCTTATAGGTCTAACAACACAACATAGCTGAAATTACCCAATCTAGTCTAGCCTATAATTCACAGAACTACCTTTTCACTTCTGAAACCATCAATACGATCAAAACCTCACACCTATACTTTGAATAGTCCCGAACCAGTTGTAATAACCCATACTTGCAACCTCAATGAA